>NQII01000003.1:3690666-3827164 GCA_002778355.1 Clitarchus hookeri
ATATATATATATATATATATATATATATATATATACAGAAATCCCATTTATCTTGACCACCCACAATAACTCTGTACCAGGGCTCCAAATGAAGTGCTTCATACAAGAATTGTATAACTGGAAGGGGGAATCAAAACTGCTGAAGAGTAAGCCTTATAGCTTTATTTATTAGTGAGATACAAGTACTAGCATCAGTTTTTTTAAACTGCAAAATATATCTTTTGGTCAAACATTCAATGAAGCTCATCAAAGTCTATTTAAACATATAGCACAATGTACACTTTCATAACAAGAATATTAAATAAGACGCAAAGTGAGATCCTCTACTGCCTGTTTGTTGTACTATTCATATGGATACAGCAAGGGGTAGAAAATTCACATTAGATGGTCAAAGTTATGACCATTGGCAGCAATACACAAATTCAGTCGCTAGATGATGAAAACACTGATTCCTCCAGCGGTGCCTGCTGAAGAGCATTACAAGCATGCACAATACGTTCCTGCATGTTCTCTGGAATTGTTGGAATATCTCGATAGACAGTGCCTTTAAAATAACCCCAAAGAAAAAGGTCCAGGAGGTTAAGGTCAGGAGACCAAGCAGGCCACAGAACTAGTCCTCCATGACCAATCGACCTACCAGGATATTTTTGGTCCACACAATGTGCATACACATTATGTGCTGGATATCTATTGTTCTGGTACCACATTATCATTCTGTTCTTTAGAGGTATCTCCACCAGAAGACCAGGAAGGATTGTTTGTATGAAGGTGGCATACTCCCTGCCATTTCGGTTCCATTCACAAAATAAGGCCATATAACTTTATTGCCAACCATCCCACACCAGACGTTAACTCTCCATTGACGCTGATGGTCCACCTGTCAACACCATCGCGGGTTCTCAACGGCCCAATAATGTATGTTCCTGGTATTCAATCGGCCGGAGGTGGAGAACGACAATTCATTGGTAACAAGAACATCCAAAAAAAAGTTTAGGTTGGCGATAATTTGATGCTACGGCCATCGACAGAACTCTACACGGTTCTGGAAATCATTCCTGTACAATTTTTGGTGTAAGTGTACATGATAGAAATGGAACGTATGACCCTTAAGAATGCCATGTACACTCGTTTTCGGAATGTCAATGTCTGCTTTAAGTTGGCGTGCGCTGACGTGTGGATTAACTGCCACAACACCGAGAACAGCAACCCCAGCAGCTTCATCTGTGCAAATTCTACGTTGATTACGTTGCTGTGGGTTTAAATTGCTCATTTCACAAAGCTTCACAACGAGACAGGAAAATACCAGTCTGGACGGTGGGGTCTTGTCAGGGTATCTCTCTTTGTACAGTTTTTCCGCCTGACTAGCATTACACCGACCTTCAACAGAATGAATGACGATAACCAAACCAAGATATTGATAATGGTAATAACAACTGTGTGTGTGTTTCAGTACAACTCACTTGAACCCTGTACTGTAAAATAATACGAACCCATTCATATTTTAACTAACATTCTCCATAGATGAGCATTTCTACCTTCTCGTTGTTGGAGTACATTTCCGTTACGACAACTCTCACCTTGCAGGATACTGTACTCGATTGCACACGGATGACTGAGGCAACCTCTGGGGAATGGGGTACACAACTCTGGGTACCTGTACTGTTTACATCACCTATACATAAAATGCAGAGCGTCAACTTCATACTGTACTGTACCATGCATTGCAATCGTGTCGCAAGGCATCACGTAATTGGTCTTCGTTGAACCATGAGTCCCTGTGTCTGTGGTGGTTTTTAACTATCTGTGTACTAAACTGGTACATTATGATACATTTTTGGATAGGTCTTGATGAGCTTCACTTAACTTTTGAGAAAAAGATACATGGTGCGATTTAAAAAACTGATGTTAGTACTCGTATCTCACTAATACATAATGCTATATGGCTGACTCCCCTGCAGTATTATTACCTCCTTCCAGTTATACAATTTTTGTATGAAACACTTTTTCATTTGGGGCCCCGGTACGAAGTTATTGTGAGTGGTCAAGAAAATGGGACATCATGTGTGTGTATGTGTGTGTGTATATATACATCCATATATATACATATATATGTAAATACACACATATATGAATATATACACATATATATACATGCAAATGCATATATACAAGCATATACATGCATACATACCTGCATATATACATGCATATATATACATATACACTGAAGAGCCAAAAAAACTGGTACACCTGCCTCATATCGTGTAGGGCCCCGCGAACATGCAGAAGTGCAGCAAGGCAACGTGGCATGGACTCGACTAATGTCTGAAGTTATGCAGGCAAAGCATCCCAGATATGCTCAATAATGTTCATGTCTGGTGATTTAGGTGGCCAATGGAAGTGTCTAAAGTCAGAAGAGTGTTCCTGGAGCCACTCAGTATCAACTTTCGACGTGTGGGGTGTCGCATTGTCCTGCTGGAATTGTCCATGTCTGTCGGAATGCACAATGAACACGAATGGTGCAGTTGATCGGACAGGATGCTTACATATCTGTCACCTGTCAGAGTCGTATCTAGATGTATCAGGGGTCCCATTTCATGGCAACTGCACATGCCCCATACCATGACAGAGCCTCCACCAGCTTGAACAATCCCCTGTTGACATGTAGGGCCCATGAATTCATGAGGATGTCTCCATACCCGTACACGTCGATACGCCCGATACAATTGGAAATGAGACTCGTCAGGCGAGGCAACGTGTTTCCAGTCGTCAACAGTCCAATGGCAGTGTTGGTGGTGGGCCCAGGCGAGGCGTAAAGCTTTGTGTCGTGCAGTCAACAACAGTACACGAGTGGGCCTTCGGCTCCGAAAGCCCATATCAATGACGGTCCATTGAATAGTTTGCATGCTGTCACGTGTTGTTGCCCCAGCATTGAAATCTGCGCCAATTTTAGAAAAGGTTGCACGTCTGTCACATTGAATGATTCTCGTCAGTCGTCGTTTGTCCCGTTCGTTCACAATCTTTTTCCGGCCGCAGCAATGTCGAAGATTTGATGTTTTACCGGATTCCCGATATTCACGGTACACTAGTGAAATGGTTGTATGCGAAAATCCAAATTTTATCGCTACCTGGGAGATGCTATGTCCCATCTCTCGTGCGCCGACTATAACACCACGTTCAAACTCACTCACATCTTGATAACCTGCCATTGTAGCAGCAGTAACCAATCTAGCAACTTTGTCAGACGCTTGTTGTCATATATAGGCGCTGCTGACCACATCGCGTTACTCTAATTGGTTCCATACCTATGGTATTTGCATATGCACGCCTATACCTGTTTTTTTGGCTCTTCAGTTATTTCATATAAATACAAATATATGTGCATATATATATATGTGGAATACTTTCATTGTGAGAAAGGGCGAGAGGTGGAAGACTTTAGCATGCTGTGAATTTTGGTATAGTTCATTCACGGTTAAGTCCAACTTTTCTGAAGTCCTGCTTAAGTTCATGAACTGACTGGCACTCCAAGTATAGGCCGACAAGCACCACTGCAGTTAAGTACCTATTGACTGTACACTTTCTCTTTCTCTCTGTGCGTTTGTGTGTGTATACACTTCTGCACAACGAAAACAGCACGTCACAAAGAAACCACGCGGCAACCACAAAATAATGGAAATAACGAGAGTACGCACTGGTATGGACATGATCCCATGTTGGTGCATTTGCATTTTACTGCCAACCTAGCAGTGGCACTACAAGCACTGATTAGCAGTCATAGATGCTGGTGGGTAGCCAAAGCTGCATTAACACGAGAAATAGTAGACAATGCCAAGCAAAAGTACAAAGTGAAGAAGAAAGCTAGGAAGATGCCAAAGACGTCGCTTTATGCAATTGACGGACTTCAAGAGAGGACTCATAATCAGGCTAAAAACTGCAGGGTGGTCGTATCACTATAGAGCCCACCAAGTGGATCATTCGGACCATACTGTCCAATGCTATTGGGAGCAGTAAATATGTGAAGGCATCCACACATGGAGCACTGGCTCAGGATTGATAAGGTCAACCATCACTTGAGAGAATCAACGTATCATGTGCCAGGCGTGGAGGTATCCCATGGTGACCTGGTCCATGATACTGGCCAATGTTTTGACTCCTGTGTGCCTACAAGCCATTTCCCAATGCCTTGTGGAGGTGAAACTGTGATCCCAGTACCCATTACGTGTGCTGCCATATTAACTCTGCAACCGCAGTGGCTCCGTTTGCAGTGGTGCCAGGTCAGAGCAATTTGGAATGCCACAGGCTGGCAACATGCAGTGTTTAGTGATGAGTGCCACATCGTTATGGGAACAGATGATCCTTGCGCCTGGGTGTGGAGGGCTCATGGTGAATGCCACAATCCCAAAATCACTATTAAGAGGCATACTTCCTCCACAGCAGGCATTATAGTATAGGGAGACATAGCCTACGATCTGTGGTATGTGGACGAGATCTTGCACCACTATCTGCTCCCATTTCTGGTCAGGATTCCGGGTGTGATATTCCAGCATGGTAACAACCAACCACACATGGCATGGGTTGCCCAGGACTGACACAGTCATGTCCAAACACTGCCATGGCCTGCCACTCCTTTGACATGTTCCCAATTGAGTATGTGTGGGACCAGTTGAAATGCCATCTGCTGTCATGCCACAATAGCTAGGATTTGGAACCTACCATCCAACAATTGTAGACCCATCTGCCTTAGAACAACATCCAACATCAGTTGGAGAACAACATCCGACATCAGCTGGACTCCATGTCGGAACATGTTGCAGTGTATATCGCAGTGTGAGTGGGGACGAAGTACTATTTAAGATGGCCAGATGGCATATCACAGACCCATAAGTAATTACCCTGGTGCTCTGTTTTTGTGATTATCTGTATTACTCATCTGTATCACTACCTATGTAAAGTTTCAGTACCATTTGATGCATCCTTCTTTGTGTGCTATGTTTAATGTCTGGCAGTGTATGTGTGTACATATATACATGTAAATACAAATGTACATTCACAAACATAAAAATGTGTACTGACATATGCATATAATTGTGTGTATGTATACACAATATATATGCATATATGTATAATATATATGTATATTTATATTATATATATTTAGTGTGTGTGCATGCATTTGTGAATGTGTGCATGCATTTGTGCATGCGAGAGTGTGTGTGTGTGGAAACTATCATCCGGAAGGATCTCAACTGTTTTATTACTAAACATGTTGGAATTGGTAATCAACTACAATTTTACATATTGTGGCTTGTTCCTGAAACTTTGTTTCTTTACATTTTTTATTGTGTACATTGGCACCATTGCTATTTCTTTTAAGTGACTTATTGTCTATGTTTTTTCTTCTTCGTTATGTCTTGCTACCAAGGTAGTTGTGTGTAATAAAGAACAGTGATGTTTGTTGTCGAATATTGGGTGTACGGTTTTTGTTCTAACAGGTTATGGGCCCAGAATAGTGGTACCAAAATTACAAGTGATCTTGTGAAAACAAAGTTATTGCAAGAAGATTTAAATCATTGAATGGAAGACACGTCTGATGTAGTCCTCCTTTCCAATCAAAGAAAAGAGCCGGATACAGTATGGAAGCAGAAGAGTTTTATGTTTCGGTGTTTTAAGTGCAATGAACTAGGGCACAAGCCGTACGATTGTCCTAAGAGAAATGTGCGCATGGAACAGTCACAAAAACAGTTGGGTCAAAAGAGAAACATTTCCAATAATAATCATACTACTAAGTCCAATGGAAGTTGGTGCTTGTTGACTGATCTGGGTGCAAAAGGTGATTCTGATTTGTGGTACATAGATTCGGTGGCTACCGCTCATTTGACTATGCGCAAATACTGGGTAACTAATTACAATGAAAAAATTAACTGGGTGTGACGTCGCTGTGGCAAATAACACAAAAGTAAAGAGTGGTGGTAGTGGTGGTGCAATGGTTAACCTGGGACATCAGGGTGGAATGAGGTATAGTTAAGGCCACTGCCACTAATGAAAAATTTTTTTGGAGGGAGATTGTAATATCAAAGGAATAGTTAAGGCCACTGCCACTAACGTTGGTGGCATTTACAAACTAGATATGGAATCTGCTTTGTGCTTGAAACAAGATGTACATGAAGAAATTGCAGTTAGTGATGTTGATGTACCAAGATGTGATAAGACTGCAGTTTACTTCCCAGATCATGTAGTAAACATGATAACACTATCACATAAACTATGGATTAAAATACATGGCCACATGAACAGAGTAAGCATGAATTTGATAAAGCAAGAAATGGCAAGTGCGTGTGAATTTTCATAATCATGAGCAACATATACCCTGCCATCCCATGCATTGAAGGAAAACATTGTAGGACACCATTTAAAGGAAAGAATGCATCAAGAGCAACCAAGAAGCTTGAACTGGTGCATTCTGATTTATGTGGTCCTATGAGTGAAGCATCATACGGAGTAGTGAAATATTTTACTCTCATTAATGGTTTTACCAGAATTACGTTTGGATACTTTCTGAAATCAAAGACAGAAGTAATATCCAAATTTGCTGAATTCAAGACCTTTGTGGAAAATCAGATAGGTGAGCAGATTAAGTACATCCAAACAGACAATGGGATTGAATATGTGTACACAGAGTTCATGAGCCTTCTGACCAAGAGTGGGATCAAACACCAACGGACAGTACCTTATACAAGAGAACAAAATTTTGTTGCTGAAAGAGCAAATAGGACAATTGCAGTGAAAGCACGTACAATGCTCATGTGTGCAGGATTAGGGAAATGGTTTTGGGCAGAGTCTGTAAATACTGCTATCTACCTCAAAATCTTACTTTAACTAAAGCAATGAAAGGAGTTCTTCCTGAAGAAAAATGGACTGGTAAAGCAGTTGATCTGAGTCACCTTAGGGTTTTTGGATGCACTGCCTTTTGTTCATATTCCCAAAGAAACAGAAAGAAATGGGACTCAAAAGCAAGAAAATGACTTCTGTAGGTTACTGCACAGAAACCAAAGGTTATCACTTGATTTACCCGGAATGCCCTGGCAAGATAACTAGAGCCAGAGATGTAATCTTCTGGGAAAACCAATTCAGTAATAAAAAAAATTAAGACCCACTCACTAAGGGAACTGAAGCGGTGACGTGACAGTACCTTTGTCATATAGTGAAAATACGAATTCAAGTCCAAATGAAGAAGGAATATACTGATTTTGTATCCTACAGTGGCAGGTTGTGAAAAAGGTGAACCAATGCCAGTTTTTGAGGTGCTTCCATGTAATGATAGTGATATGTGGAAGCAAATAATGAAAAAGGAGTATTCATCACTTGAAGAAAACAATGCGTGGGTTCTTGTGGATTTGCCTGAGGGCAGAACAAAAGTGCAAAGTAAGTGGGTTTTCAAGGTGAAACGGGATGCTGATGGAAATTTAAGTAGATTTCAAGCATGTCTTGTGACAAAAAGGTGTTCACAGAAATAAGGAGTAGAGTATAGTGAGACCTTTGCCCCTGTTGTTCATAGTTCTACAATTAGGTTGTTGTTTACGATTGCAGTGGAATGGAACTTTGAAATTGATCATATGGATGTTACGACAGCTTTCCTTAATTGAGAACTTGTCGAGGAAGTGTACATGTAACAGCCAGATGGTTTTGTTATCAAGATTAAGGAAAGTAAAGTTTGCCTTTAAAGAAGGCAATATATGGTTTAAAACAGTCATCTAAAGCTTGATATTATAAGATGCACACTGTATTGGTAGCTATGTGTTTTAATTGTTTAGAGTGTGAACCCTGTATGTATTTCAAAATTATGGATCATTGTACTGTTATCATTGCTTTTCATGAAGATGACATTTTACTGTTATGTGACAATCCAGATGAAAAATCCAAGGTTAAGAAACAGCTTATGTCTAAATTTCAAGTTAAGAATCTTGGTAGAGCTCAGCATGTTTTAGGAATGAGAATCAGGTACAGTAGTGGTGCAATTTCTGTAGATCAAGAAATGTATATTCAACAGATTTTAAAAAGGTTTGAGATGGTTGATTGTAAACCTATGCTTACTCCCATGGAAGTAGGAAGGAAGTTATTGAAAGGAAAGGTATGAGAAGGTAATAAATGTACTCAGATACCCTATCAGGCATTAATAAGGAGCCTAATGTATCTAGCTGTAACAACTAGACCAGATATAGCTCATGCCATTAGTGTTGTTAGTCAGTTTAACACATGCTATGGGGAAGAACACTGGAAGTTGCTAAAAGAGTTCTGAGGTATCTAAAAGGTACAAAAAATTTGTCATTATTTTATAAGAAAAGTAATGAGGGATTAACAGGCTATGTTTATTCTGATTGGGGCAATGATGTCAATGACAGGAGATCATACACTGGGTATGTTTTCAAATTTGGAAGTTGTGTTATCTCATGGGAAATTAGGAAACAGAGAACTGTGGCATTATCCAGTACTAAGGTAGAGTATATTGCTCTCACACAAGGTATTAGAGAGTCAATCTATCTAAGAAATATATTGTATAGGTTGTCTAAGAAGGAGTATATTCCTGTTATATAGTGACATGTTATATAGTAACAGTCAGTCTGCACTGAAATTGGCAGCAAATCACATGTTTAGCAATTGTACGAAACATATTGACATTGCGCACCATTTTGTACAGGAAACTCTTGAAGCAAAAGAGATTTCACTCGGATACATATCAACAGAAAACTTGGTAGCTGATATTCTCGCAAAGTGTTTAAGTTGTCCTAAAAATAAATTTTGTTTGGAAGGCTTGTGTCTTGTGAATAAGATGTAAATTGCCTAGATTAAGGGGTAATATTGGAAATGGTAATCAACTGCAATTTTACATATTGTGACTTGTTCCTGAAACTTTTGTGTACATTGGCACCATTGCTATTTCTTTTTAGTGACCTTGTTTCTATATTTTTTCTTCTTTGTTATGTCTTGCTACCAAGGTGGTTGTGTGTAATACAGAACAGTAATGTTTGTTCTGTTGAATATTGGGTGTACAGTTTTTGTTCAAACAAAACATATATGATTTTTTCAGCTATTCAAAATGGTCTTTGACCAGATATAATAATAAAAGGCACTGCATACAATCCTTAACACTTGACTGAATCAAAACACAAATGCAATTTTGCAATTTAAGTGATAGTAAACTGCTAAATTACCTTAATTTTTATGAAGAACTAGCCATATATGATAATATTATATGGTTATGAATATTGTTGTGTGTCTATTTCTTGGCATACAAATAATGCAACGAAACCAGATAACCACCACATTAAGCTAAACCCACTTTGCTTACATGACTATAAAAATGTTGTGAGCACGGGATGAAGCTTTTCTGGATGGTCAAAAACAATCCCACTCACTTGTTTATCACCCGACAACCTATGTGCAAACCGAGGAAAAGGGGTTCTAACCTGAATGTTGTGGGTGTATTGTGTGCAGACTATATACCGTTCTGAAAATTTGCTGCCCCCAGCATTGACAAGTTCAGTCAATGTGTTTTCCCACTAGAAAAGGGGTGAAGGAATCCTGCCAAGGAGTCAGCCTCCTTGGAGGTAAAGAAGCACCCTTGGAGGTAAAGAAGTTTCCCAGAGCAGGTGATCACACTACTATGTACATCATTCCAGATTTTCTCTTCCATTACGGGTGTCACCCTTTGTCTTTGTGCTCTCACATTGAGAGACCACAAGTGCAGCAAAACGGGCCAGCAACCCAAGTGGTCATATAAATCATGACACTGCAGAGAGAATAGGTGCTGAATAAAAGTTTAGACAGTCATGGATCAAGCCAGACTGAACACCTATTTCTGGTGGCGTGTCAAAGCAGTCACGGAAGTACCTACTAGGTGGTCGTAGTTAATGACATGACTGGCTAACTAGGCCTCCAGAGGTAGTGTGAGCATCTCTGTAGTTAGGGCAAAAAGATAAATTTAAGACAATGGTTGCCACCTGACAGTCAAGCTGATAGTAGCCCTCAGGTCCAAGTGGAGATTAACCAATGTGAACAGGGAGAAGTTGTGGCCAGCACCAGGACGAACTGGTGGCGGCCAGAATCCTCCCTTACTCTAGCATGTAAAAAATTCATTAAAAGGAAAACCCTATCCCCTCTTAAGGTGGTCGCCTAATGAGGGGTATGTTTGTGTGAGGAAAAACTGATGAAGCATTACGGGCAACGCCGACTGGTGTATGTAAAGCGGTATTGCCTCTATGCGCAAGGCGCTCAATTGGCATGCAGTCTTTCCATTGGCGACTTGCCTGAACGTGACTTGCAATGTATGCCTGCCTCTATCATAGTTTCGCATGTATCCAGTGCATATATTTTGAGGTACAACAGTCTGCTGAAAAAGCAGTTTTCAGCTCTGTTGGAGGGAACACGTTTAATAGATTTGTGAAAAAAAACTTTTTTCTAACACGCTGCAACACATTTCAAGCACTAGGTAGGCGACCGCCTCAACTCCTGCCATTACTGCCACTGTTACTTAAGGCAACCGAAGGAGATAAATGCACTGCAAATCTCACAGTATACAAAGTCACACTGGCCCACAAGCCCAACTGCAGCACCAAGGTTAACTATGCTAGTGCAGTCAGCTAAGTTCTATCTATAGGGAACAGCTTTGGTGTCAAGTGGCCATGCAAGACTCATATGCAAGAAGGCAGAGACCTGCTTCCTGAAGCTAATCTGAGTTTGACTAGATCTCCAGAAGAGTGGTTAACCTGTATATCCAGCCCAGTTCTCTATTCAGGATGTTCCAGCCAGAGGAAGTCAGTTGGCAGAAATTGCTATGAGAGATGAGCACAGACACTATTCAGTCTGACCTCCTAATTGAGTAACACCAGGAAGGGTGGAGTGGAGAGTTTTGGGCAGCTCTTAATGAGGTCTTGAGAAACAATGAGGGTGAAATGAGGTTGATACAGAGCAATGCTGGAATGCAATGGCAGAAGAAACCAAAGATCCCTTAGAAAACCCACTGGGCAGCAGCATTGTCCGAAACAATTCCCATATGTGAAAATGTTGGAGTGACCCCACCGGGAAATAAACCCAGTATGCCTTTGTGGGAGGTGAGTGCTCTAGCTATGCCACCCGTGGCCCCTACCACTTCAGGGAAGATAATATGAAGCCTTGTAGGGATATTGCCAGCAACGTAAGTTTCAACAGCTATGCTCAGTAAAGTGTAGCACACCAGTAGAAATAATGTGTTGTTTATTAAAATAAATATTTGAAACTAGAAGTGAGTATGTGTTATACAAAACTGTATTAATAAAAATTTGAGATTCTTACTCTTACATATACAAACAAGAGCAAAAATTTTTTTAAAGTTATACTGTGGTTACCCTGAAAAAATGCACAGGACCATTAACACTATAGTTATAAGACAATCAAAGGAAGCAGATAAATATGAGCTGTTCAACAGATGTTGAGAATGCTTAAATGGCCTGGGCCTGTTTTCAGCATGTTCCATTAATATAAAGTATTAATAAAAAACAAGTTACCTAGACAAAGAAACCCCTGATGCTGGAGGCCACGTAAATATTTGTTGCACTTGTCACAACGCTCCAGAGACGAAAAACTGTTTTCCACAAGCTGGTGTTTAGAGTTGGTGTTTGATTCTTCACTGTATAGGCCATCTGCAGAGTTACATAATTCATTGATGCACACCAATATTGCTTTCTGATGGAACTCGTCTCTTATTCCCATGTTCTAAAAAAAGGATACACAATAATTAAGCAAAGAAAATGTATATTTACGTGTGTCAGGCAAACACAAATTTTTTCAACAATAATATAATTAAACCATACACCATAATTAAAACTCATTTCATTAAAAAATAGTATCGCACAGAATTTTAAGTTTTAGAAATACTGCAGCATGTGGTGCTATCTGACTATACATTACAGCATCTATGAAGATAGACATATGGCATGAAGAAGATCACCTGTGGTAATATCATTACTTATATTAGCCAAATTTAAAAAGTAGTTGTAAGGGAATAAAACACTTAAATGTTAGTATGTTCATAAGTGTCCCCATGCACCTGCATGTTCTTGTAGCTGCAGTGGCTGAAAGGGAATGTATCAAAATTTTCTGATAATCACAGACTTGAACTACATATATTTTGTTTTTCTTAAACACAATGTTCAGCACACACTGTCACAACTTAATGGTGAAAAAAGTGTATGGGAAACTGAATGCAAACTCAAGGTTTTTGCCAAGTTATCTTTCAGTAAACACAGTCAGTCTCTGACTATATTTACCACAGCTTTTCAGTATTAATAAAAATAACCTTTTCATGGGAAGTTATGCTCATCAAATAAATTAACTTAATTAATAAGGATTTTAAAATGGGAAAAATCTTTTAACATGCAGAATTACAGAATAATAACTATGTTGAGTAAATTTTTAACAGTTTCTTAAAATAAATAAATTAATGAATATTATACTTTATATATATTATATATGTATATATATATTGGTTGAAACACATGTAGAAGGACTCAAATTGGAACAAAAGTAAATTATAAGTAAATTATCAACAATGATCAATATGCATGCTCAAAACAATTACAAGCCACCATATTAAATTTTGTGGAATGATTTATTTCAATTATCATTAACTTTAATAGCAATGAGAGACATATTACATTTTAAAAAGATGTTTGGAATAAGTTTAAAATTTTTTAAGTAAATATTGAAACAAAATTGACAATTTTAACACAACAAGCTCAATATGTATATTTAAAGCCATTTCAAGTCTTGTATTTATCCAAGACTTCACACCCCTTTCAAGCTTTCAATTCTAAAAATTTCTTATTCAAACAATGCCACTTATTACTTACTTATGTTGACGTTCTATTATTTTTTAAATAAATGGCCAGACTTTATGGCAGTAATATTAAGAGACCAAATGTTGGATAAGGTGGGGTGTCCTCAGGCTAAAATCTGCTACATATTAAACCAGCATATTATTGGACTTCCCAGAATCCAAAC
Organism: Clitarchus hookeri; assembly: GCA_002778355.1. Taxonomy (NCBI): domain Eukaryota; kingdom Metazoa; phylum Arthropoda; class Insecta; order Phasmatodea; family Phasmatidae; genus Clitarchus; species Clitarchus hookeri. Next base: position 3,703,705 of record NQII01000003.1, read on the forward strand.
ATGGAATTCTTACGTTTGAAAGTACCACTGTGGCAAACTAAGCTTTCAAAGTTGCTTGTAAAATTGTATTACTTTTTCAACAAACTAAAAGTTCAATCAGCATGTTTTTACTTAAAACTGTTATGTCTATTATTCATACATACATCTTTACTGCCAAGGTTAACAACAGAGCATTTAAAAATTTTGCAAGCACAGCTTTACTGTTAAATTGGGTAATTATATAAAACAATATTACAATTGTTACTTTTTACTTGGGAGAAGAAGCAAAGCACAACAACCACTGGAAAAATTTGGAGTGACTTATATGGTTATTCAACCACCAGAATATCATCATCTTTGAAAACATATCCATTTGTACCATCAAGGCACTTCAAAAACAAATTTGTTACCAAATAAATTCTATACAATAACAGCTAAAGAGAGATAAAAATATCTTTAGACCCAAACAACAATCTTCTGCAATAGCTTGAATTGCATTGCACACTATGTTTTGAGCTATGAATGGTAAACAGTTAAACATCCATTGTGTTTCTGTGCTACTATAACAGCCATTAGGAGCATTATATAGCATACTTATGGCAAGTAACATACTGTCAACAACATTATGGCTCTGCTACACTGGTATGCAAAAATTAAGGACAAAGTGAAGAAATTATTATAACAGTGTGTCTTTGTACATTCTCTACCTTGAACCTGAATGGCGAATACAAGTACTGAGAAGAAACACCAGGTCAGTCACCTGTTGCATGCGTGAAGGAACAAGTTTCAGAAATGGAATATCAACGCAGTACATCAATATAATTCACGAGCATCTGGCTGCATAACGTGTGCCCCTACTAATAACAGGGCTAAATTAAGAGAGAGAGAGAGAGAGAGAGAGAGAGAGAGAGAGAGAGAGAGAGTGTGTGTGTGCGTGTGCGTGTGTGTGTGTGTTACATGGTTATTCAGTCTAATTCTCTCAGATAGTGATACACCAATGTATTAAAGTTGCAACCAGAAAATGTGTGTGTATGTGTATAGGACTGCCATGGGCAGAGTTGTCAATTTAAATTTTAAAAAATGAATTAAAGACTGACTTCAGGCTGTATTGCATTCCTCTGCAAGTTGAATTGGTTGAGTGCTGACGTGAACATTCCAAGTTTAATGTTAATATTTTTATGAAGTATTTTTATTACCAGTGTTTTGTGTATATTTATTTTTCAGAACTAAGAATTTTAAAGTTATCATAGGTAATAACAAGTACTGGTAATACACTGAAGAGCCAAAAAAACTGGTACACCTGCCTTACATCACGTAGGGCCCCTGCGAGAACGCAGAACTGCCGCAAGACAACGTGGCATGGACTCGACTAATGTCTGAAGGTATGCAGGAGGCAATTCACACCATGAATCAGGCAGGGCAGTCCACAAATCCATAGGATTGCGAGGCGGTGGAGATCTCTTCTGAACAGCACGTTGCAAGGCATCCCAGATATGCTCAATAATGTTAATGTCTGGTGATTTAGGTGGCCAATGGAAGTGTCTAAAGTCAGAAGAGTGTTCCTGGAGCCACTCTGTAGCAACTCTCGACGTGTGGGGTGTCGCATTGTCCTGCTGGAATTGTCCACGTCCTTCGGATGCACAATTGACATGAATGGGTGCAGGTGATCAGACAGGATGTTTATATATCTTTCACCTGTCAAAGTCATATCTAGACATATCAANTATCTGTCACCTGTCAGAGTCGTATCTAGACGTATCAGGGGTCCCATTTCACGCCAACTGCACACGCCCCATACCATGACAGAGCCTCCACCAGCTTGAACAGTCCCTTGTTGACATGTAGGGTCCATGGATTCATGAGGATGTCAACATACCCGTGCACATCCATCTGACCAATACAATTGGAAACGAGACTCATCAGACCAGGCAACGTGTTTCCAGTCATCAACAGTCCAATGGCAGTGTTGGCGGGCCCAGGCGAGGCGTAAAGCTTTGTGTCATGCAGTCAACAATGGTACACGAGTGGGCCTTCGGCTCTGAAAGCCCGTATCAATGATGGTCCGTTGAATAGTTCGCACGCTGTCACTTGTTGATGCCCCAGCATTGAAATCTGTGCCAATTTGAGAAAGGGTTGCACGTTGCAGTCTGTCATGTTTAATGTTTCTCGTCAGTCGTAATTTGTCCCGTTCGTTCACAATCTTTTTCCGGTCACAGCGATGTCAAAGATTTGTTGTTTTACCGGGTTCCCGATATTCACGGTACACTCGTGAAATGGTTGTACGCGAAAATCCAAATTTTATCGCTACCTCGGAGATGCTATGTCCCATCTTTTGTGCGCCGACTATAACACAACGTTCAAACTCACTCAAATCTTGATAACCTGCCATTGTAGCAGCAGTAACCGATCTAGCAACTTTGCCAGATGCTTGTTGTCTTAGATAGGCGCTGCCGACCGTATTGCGTTACTCTGATTGGTTCCATACCGCTGTTATTTGCATATGCACGCCTATACCAGTTTTTTTGCTCTCCAGTGTATTATAAAGACAGCATAGCAAAAGTGTTGTGGTTTATTGTTACATAATATAAAAGTGTGGCATATGTTTAATGTAAATTTGTGATTTTCTCAGCATGGTGTCATTTGTAATTTAAAGGGCAAATATGTTTTGACACTCACAAGTGCATGCAGCTAGTACAAACTTCCCACTGCATCAACCATGATTCTGTCTCATTCAGAACTCCTTTGGGAAAGTGAGTGCAGCACCTGCAGGAGACCTTATGTGTGTGTTGCATCCAAGTATAATTCTGTCTGTAAGTTACCAAACTGTTTTATTTTTCATCGCACATTTTCCTTGGTGGCCTCCCTTAACACACATTGGCCCAAGGGAAGCTTTGACTTAGTGTTTTTGCATGCTGCTATCTTAATGTTTGTGATTGCTCACCATGTGGCCGACCATTTTACTCACTGTTTGCAACCATGTGCTTAACATGCTACAGTAATTCTGCTTAACTAGCTCTCTTTATGTAATTCAGTGTAATCTGTGTATATTTGTTTTGAATACATATGCTGTACCAGAAAGTGTGTACTGTATGTTTTTGGCTTCAGCAAAACCTCACATGAAACTATGCCATGTGTGTTCTCTGTCTAATGTTTACTAGGCATCACTGCTTTTTTGGTGCAAGGGCAGAGGCATGCTTCACTGCCTAAACAGTGAAACTAGATATTGGTAGGTACTTTTATGCAGTGCACACACTTACATGCATACTTAATAAAGCACCGCCGAGGGGTTTTGTCATCAGGGCCAGCTGCCTTGAAATCACTGTCTCCCTATCCTAGCTGGCTAATGCTGCATGGTGCCCACCAACTTGAATTCTGTGATATCATGTCTACGTCCTCCCCTCCCCCACCAGAGCACCAATTGCTTACTGACCGCCTCTGAGCATAACATTGTCAATAAGAAATTACAGCAAATTATTTGGGTTCTTCTAAAAATTTATATAATCATTAAAAAATAAATGTATTAGTTATACACAGTCGAATCACATTATCAAGACCACCTGCTAGAAGTGCCATTTGCAGTGTTTGCAGTGTTTAGCCCATGATGTATGTATGGCCCATGACGTGGGCTGGTAAAGCGGGTATATAATGTGACTGACCGGCTGGCTGTACACAGTGCGCTTCCTGCTGTCATTGGTAAGGGAAGCAATTTAACCGCGTTGCAAAAAGGGATGATCATTGCCTTTCAGACCAAGGGGGGCAGCATTTCAAAACAGTGAATTTTTAAACTGTTCACGTGCCTCTGTGGTAAAGGTGTATCATGAGTAGATGAATGGCACCATTGGCAATAACCATCGTGGAAACTGCAGAGCTCCACGCGCTATTGATGTCCGAGGTGAACGTCGAGACGGCATGTGAAGGCCAACCGACAGGCTACAGTGGAACATCTCACCATCCAAATGAACCAGGGGGCATCCAGACACGTGTATACTGCAACAGTTCAGCGAAACATTCTGCGAATGTGACTCCGGAGTAAATGGAGGATGACTGCACCCATGATAACACAGGTGCATCTACCTAAACGACTGGAATTTGTTAGACAGTCGATGACTGGACCACTGCTGATTGGCGATGGGTAGCCTTCTCTGACGAGTCACGTTTTCAGCAACATAGAATGGATGGATGTCACCATGTCCGGCGAGAAATGCCTGAGAACCGACACCCTGCATCCATTGCTGGACGAACACAAGATGGTGGGGGCAGTGTTATTGTCTGAGGGAATATTCTCGTGGTATTCTCTAGGTCCCATCATCTGTGTGGAAGGCACTCTTTGTTGATTTGGTTATGTAACCATCCTCGGCGATCACGTCCACCCATACATGATGATTGTCTTTCCTCTGGAGGATGGGATCTTCCAGCACGATAATGCGCCTTGTCACATGGCTAGAAGTGTCTGCATGTGGCTGGAAGAGCACGATACTTCAAAGTTCTTCCCTGGCCCACAAACAGCCCCAATCTCAATCCAATGAACATGTGTGGGACCACCTCGATCATCTTGTTCACCATCAGTCTGCTCCGCCACGCACCCTTTAACAGTTGTGGGATGCACTGCAGACAGCATGGCTCCAGATACCTATCAGCGCCTGACTAAGTCACTGTCAGCTCATCTAGCTGCTGTCTGTGCTGCGAAGGGCGGTTACTCTGGATACTAGCAGGTGGTCATAATAATGTGATTCGACTATGTATGCTAAACTGTAGTACAGTTAACTGCCCACCACTAATCTAATAAATTCAAACACTATTCTGTTAATTAATTTTAGCCTTTGCTGTCAACTGTTGACCAAAGAGAATAACACAGGTTACCAAACAAAACAATGATTTATATATGGCTTCAAGAAATTGATTCATGACCTGCCTTAGACTGTAATGTTAAGATTTTTCAGCAAAAAAAATAAAACAAAATGTTGCAAATATTACTTTACCTGACTAGAAAATCCATGCAAGTTAATGTTAGTCAAACTGAAACTGAATATACAACATTATTTTATTCAAACAGTTAAAAATAAAATGTGTTAAATAAATTATAAAATTGACTACCTTTGGAAACAATACTTTGTTTTTGAGAAAATGGTTGAGAACTGAAAGACGACTACAGTAAATATTAAATAACACAGCCGCAATCAACTTTGTCCATTGTGTTTGCAAAATCAACTGAACATACCATTATAAATAAAAACTGCATTAACCCAAAGTAGTTAAAATTTTCGTAAGTAGTAGTAGTAATAATAATTAATTTTATTTATTTGAGGTTTAATGTGCCACCCTATAGTGTAAACCTTTAACAGGATGACAAAAATACAAAAAAAGAACAAAAATTGTTAAATATGACAAATACACATAAACAAACAAAAATGATGAATACAAAGAATTTAAATAAAAATAATTAGGGATAGTAATAGCAATTTATAGTTTCAAACCATTAACAGTTAATAACACAATAAAAGTTAATTACAGATGAGTGGAGCTTTACCTATTATAATGCTTAAATAGCTCATGAAACGTAATTTTCTTTCCCATAAAGGGATCTAAAAACAATTTGTTATAATTTCAAACATACCTTTTAACTAAATCATTTCTATTATTTAAAGTACAAAAAGTATTCAAAATTCTACGATTATAATTTGAAATCTTTTAACACACCAGTTTATTAATAACAGGACAAATGAAGCACGAAAGGAAAGCATTTATTAAAAATAATGCACCTTTAATAACTCGTCTAACTTTCAGAGTCTGTGTATTATTATTTGTTGAGCTCCATGGTATAATTAAAATCTAAGTTATTTTGTGAGAATAATTTTTAAATATTTCTTTGTACATATTCCAGTCTCCTTGACTCTGTGGTGGTAATATAATTCCAAATGACTGAACAGTATTCCAATCTAGATCGTACTAAAGAAAAATACAAACACAATAATAATTCAAGTGTAGAAGCCAAGTAAGTAATAAATTTAATTAATCCTAAAGTACGACTAGAATTACTAATAAGACTATATACATGATAATGGAAAAATAATTTAGAATCTAGTATCACACCAAGGTCACAAACATAATCAACTCTCTTAATAACATGATTGTGAACCAAAAATGTATATACAATTGAATTAGTTTTCCTTGTAAATGAGATACAAACAATTTTCTCTAAGTTAAATGATATAACATTGCAGGTACACCATTTATAAACAGCAAAGATATCTTCTTGCAACTGAATAGTCAGTCAAATCTTTAATATTTTTATAAATTTTCATATCATCAGCATATAGAAGTGCTTGAGAATTATTTATGACACTGATAATATCATTTATAAATATATTAAATAAAAGTGGTGATAAAGTTCCACCCTGTGGGACACTGAAAGATACATCAGAAAGAGATGAAAGTGAAGTTTCTATTCTCACTGCAAACTTTCTTTCAGAAAAATAACTCTAAAACCAATTGACGTAAGTTTTATCAAAACCTAGTGCTTGTAATTTTTTTCAAAATGACTGAGTGTTGACAAGTATCAAATGCTTTACGTAAATCAAAATATATTGCATCAATCTGATTTCTAGATGCAACATCACCATATAAATCATTAACAAAGTTGAATAAGTTAGTGGAAGTTTTTTACCTATTTTAAATCCATGCTGACTAACTGATATTAAATTTATTGTATAAAAGTTTATATGCCTGTGAATTAAATTCTCAAAAACCTCTGAGAAACAAAATAATAATGATATTGGTCTATAATTATTAACATCATATTTATTACCTTTCTTAAAAATAGAAACAATTGCTTTTCTCCACAAGCTTGGATGGATACCACAGAATAGACTAAAATTTAAAATATGGGTTAAAAGTGGAATTAATGTATTAGCACAACCTTTGATTATAAAGTTAGGAATTTCATCAATCCCTGTAGCCTTACTATTTTTAAGTCTTTTTATGGCCCATAGAACCAAACCGTAGGTAATTACTGAAGTTGGTAGGTGCAAATTATTACCCTAACTACTACAATGAGAATTAACACTGTCAGTTAACTGAACATACATACACCTCAGTTAAATGTTTAGCAAAGATATTGGCATGAGATTCAGTATCTTGAACCATAGTACTGTTAGATAATAATGTTATTTTCTCTCTGTAGCCATTTTTCATAAATTTTACATATTTGCAACAATTTGATGGGTTACTTATCAATTAATCATTTATATTGGCTTGCCATTTTCTTATCTAGTTTAATTTTTTCTTTCACAACTCTCCTATACTTAGATAAACAAGAATAATTACAATCAGTTTCGTTTCTTTTATTTAAACTAAATAGATGTTTTCATTTTTAAAAGTATAATTAAAACTTTTTAATACCATGCTGGATATTTACTTTTTGAAATTTTTACCTTAGGGATAAACTAGTTCATTAACATTTGAGAATTGCTAGTAAGATAGTCTACCATTTGGTTGACATCTTGCAAATTATATAAAGGATATTAAAAGCTAAAAATAATGATAAGTAGTCTCCTTTCTTATAATTCCTATTATAGTATGAATTGTTACTTTCTTCATAATTTTCAGAATCAACTTTGCAAGAACAGACTAAAGAAGGATGATACTCACCTTCCTCTACAATAGGATCTTCAGACTTTTCAATGTGATCTAAATAAAAATTAGAAAATACATAGTCCAGTAATTCTGAATGTGGCTTAGTGAAATTAAACTGCTCGAAATAGAGAAAATTCATTTTTTCAATAAGGATCTGCCCTGTTTGTTTATTATAATGATGAACAATATTCTGTGTGTGAAAATTACTTCAATTAATGCCAGGAACATTAAAATCACTGACAGATAAATCAGGAGGAAGATAAATATTTCTAATTAAAATTCTTTTTGCATTATTGCTAGTAATTTCAACCCACACAGACTCAATGTTGTCTTTAAGAAAATCAATTTTTTGTGCAGTGCGAGGATCTTTAAATTAAATAACTGATGTAAGAACACCACCTCCTCTAGTGAGGTCAGAGATGGTAGGATTGCGATCTTTACTATATATGTACAGAGTAATTTTCCGGAAAATAGTGAACATCAACACATTTACTATTAAACCAGGTTTCAGTTCAACAAATGACAGAGAAATCAACACTATTAATATTTTGAGAAAACAAAAACAGATTTGGTTCAAAGATCCCTTATATTTTGATAATGGAGTTAAAAATCATCCTTCCTTGTAGACATACATAATTATCAACGGCACCTCCATATGCCTCAACAGACAGACGCTACATTTATACAAAATGATCTAGGTAGAATCAATTACAACTCTTCCAGCCATCTCATTATTATTACTAATGACAATACGCTGATCCTCATTAGGTGTCGCTATGCTTGGAGACTTAGATGCACTTGTTGCGTCAACAAGTTGATCGTTCTGAAGCCTACTATAAAATGGACTAATCAAACAGCCTGCCGGCCAAATCATTGTATTAAAAACTTGTTCATAATCTGTTTCCACTAGAGAGACATAAAAAGAGGAATATAAATAATAACTAGTTTTCAATTTTACAACTTTTAAATTGGAAACTATGAGTTCTTGATTGCTGTATGACACAATGCCGTTCTCCTGTACGTCTGGAGCAAAACGGGAAATCAAAGTAGCCTTCATGTGAGGTTTCACAGTCTTAGGGACTATTTTTATATTTGCATTGTTCCTCACACCAAGTTGAACTTGCTTCCACGCAGCAGCTGGCTTGGAAGCCGGTGACCCACTTACGGCGGCAGACTTTGTTTCACGTCTGCTGACCCCAACGAATTCATCCGCGTCAGCAGCTGGCTATGTAAAACTTTCCTGCTGACCTGTTGCTTTGTTTGCCATGCAGGATGGCCCTGCGGTGTTACCATATGGCACATTATTATCCAAAAACTGAGTCTTTTGGTTGCTTGACAATGCAATACTAGTGCTGGAAGCAGACGCCTGACCATTTGCCATTACTTTGCTATAAGATTTTTTTTAGACTGCAGGCGTGAAATCCCAGTATGCCAACAAGAAGGATATATTTGTTTTTCTTTGTTAGCTTGCACACTTTCAAAAATGGCCAAAAGTAATGCATTATCATTCTTCAGTTCACTAACCTGGTTATCATCTATTTAAAGACATAATGCCTCAAACATAGATTTACCACTGCTGTCCATCTTTTTCATTGGTTTGCTAGACGTGTCTGCTAAACCTTCCACTTCCACTTCACTGTCAACAAGTGTCACTTTGAGTGCATAATTATTTTGCCCGATGTTTTGTTTAACCTTGTCAGATGATTCAATCGCACTGTTCACTTTATTTACACATTTATGTGACGTGAAACTAAACATAGTTGATTCATCACTACAATCTTTACACTTGTAACTCTCACTCACATTTAACCTATTTAACGACGCACATTGAACATGTAAACGAGTTCCGCAATTTCCCAAGCATTTAATAAATTTCTGCTTCCCATAAAACGGCCTACCGCATACTTAACAAATGTCCAAACTATGGGGCATAAAATTACCAGAAAAAATTTAGCTGCAGACAGGTTAAAACCACAAGAAAAACTAAAGGTAAGCAGGAGCAGTAGTGAATCACATCCTCATCTTACAAGCACCAATTGCTGATTGAGCGCCAATCGCCAAATAATAATAATAATTATTATTATTATTATATTTTCATTTATTCACATATTTTTAGTGGCCCCGAATGGCTGTAGGCCTTGGTTGAGGTACACTTATACATAAAATAACACAAAGTTACATAAGTGACAATAAACGAACAAACTTTATACAAATGCAAAAAAAGGTTTTAATAAATTACAAAGGAATAAAGGACTACCACCATATAATAAGAACAACACAACATACAAAAATATGGACAAATTATAAACTAACAAAATTAAATAATTCACTTATAAAAAGAGAAAAACTAATAACTCCACGAGTACTACTAACATAAATATAATATAATAAACAAGTACAAAGTTAGTAATATTATAAAAATTTGAATATTACTTCTGTAAAATAATTCCTAGCATAGTTTGGAGTATTACATCTAAATAATGAAACAAGGTTAATAAACAACAATAAATAAAGTTAGCGTGATGTTATTCACTTACGTTTGATCTATTTTTGATAAAAATTGTTTGATTGGAACTTTGGTACTAACAAAGGGATCTGCATTAACTAAACATTCTTTTACATTATATACAAATTGTTTAATCAAATCAAAGGTCTTATGTGTAATTAACAAAAAAGGAGATATTTGATGATACTGTGGAACTTTCAGACTAACACTAAAAAACATTTTGTACTATTTACATTGCCTATAATGCAGTTAATCAAGAACAGTGTCAATCACTTTTCTTGTATGGCAACGTGTATGCGTGTTAAATTTTTTTAATGACCGTTCATAGTAGAATTTTTTGTTACCTTTGAAAATATTGTCACGTGCCGCTCCTTTTCATTGCGTGAGCGAGAGAACAGTGTGTGGAGGCCGGAGTAATGATATGATATTGGGCGGCAAGAACGGAGGAATGAAAGTCAGGTGAGTGATAATCCAAGAAGTACGTATTTTGTTTCAGAAAGTGAGCAACCGCGATAATCCTTTTGTGGCTTGCACGCCCCTGACCTTCAGCAGATAGAATTTCTGTGTTTATTTGAAGAATTTTGTAGTGGTACTGACCTAGTTTCCCTCGGTGAGACTCGATATACGTTGAATCTTCTAGATCAAGGCCAGCAATAGTATGCAAGTGCGATGGGCCTCAGAGCCTAAAGTTTATGAGCGTCGGGAGTCTGGGTGATTGTGTGACATTAAGCGAGAGATGATGAGCGAGGAGAGAAACAAATAGCGCCGGAAGTGACCAGCAGGAGGAAAATCTGTGACTGCGAGCATCAGAGCAGTGAAGAGTACAACTGACAAGCTGGACTATTGGACTGGATACGTGAGTGGAAGACATTACAAATGATGGCAACAGAGACTGAATGTGTGATAACGATGAGTATGAGTTAATCGACTAAAACCAACATTAAATATGTTAATTAGAGTTGAAATAGACATTAAATATTGTGCTCATTGTGAAATAAAAAGAGTAATTAATGCTGTAAATAATAGCTGTGTGAATAAATTAAAAATAAAATTTTGTTATTTTATTTTTATTAAGACCTCCTCCCTCACTAACTCAGATACGCCCATCTGGAATATTGTAACAATATATTTTTTAGAAATGAAACAGAATTTCTTATTGTTAATGTGGTGATGAAAATATAATTTTGAGTAAAGTAATATACCTAAATTCTTTATACACTGCTTTCTTTGAGGAACTGTATTATTGAGAGAGTATTTATAATTTATTTTGTGTCTCTTATGAGAATATTTAGTAATTTTAGTTTTTCCTTCATTCTATTTCATACCATTCTGTCTACACCAATTAACAACAGGATTTACATAATTCTGTAACAGTTTACAATTATTTATTGTGTTTATAGTTCAATATAATTTTTAATAATCGGCATACATAAGAGCGTGAGTGTTTTATGAAACTTTACAGATATAATTTATAAAAATATTAAATAAAAGTGGGGACAATGTTCCACCTTGTGGTACACCTGAAGGAGCATCATATGCTGAGGAGTGAGTATTATTGATTCTTACTGAAAACTTCCTATTACGTAAGTAACTCCCTATCCAGTTTACATAATTTGCATTCAGACCAATTATTTCTAGCTTAGATCAAATTAATTAATGATTACAAGTATCAAAGGCCTTGCTTAGATCAAAGTAAACTTTGTCTACCTGCTCACATGAGATTACCTTACCATAGATTGAAATAACAAATTCAAATAAACTTCTTGTAGTAGATTTTCCTGAGGTGAACCCATGTTGAGAAAGGTTGATAAGAGCCATGATATGGAAAGAAATATGTTGATGAATTATTTTTTAGAAAATTTTGGAAAAACCACATAATAAAGAAATAGGCCTATAATTGCTGACATGTTTGTTGCCATTTTTGAGTATAGGGACAACTACTGTAAGTTTCCATTTAATAGGATAGGTTACCATTTCTTAAAATGTAGTTAAAAATAAGTGCCAGTACAGGTGCTAAAATAAGCACACAGCCTTTTATAATAAAATTTGGGATGCAATCCAAACCAGTTTTTATTTGGAGGCCTTAAGTGATTTAATGGCCCACTGTACAAGATCAATAGTTCCTGTAGGTAGTAGTAGATTATTTTCATATACAATAGGTTTAGTTTGTTCAAAAGTCACGTTATCACTGTTATAAACCTGTGCAAATATATTTGCTAATTTTTTATTATCATAATACATTGTTATTTAAAATTTTTGGATTTTGCCTATAGCCATCTTTCACTTTTTTCACATAATACCCTAATTTAGTTGGATTTGACTTAACCATGTAATTTATTCTCTTAAGCCAAATATTTTTATCTTTTTTAATTGTAATCTTGACCATGCATCAAAAAAAATTATTTTAGCACTTAATCAAATTCCTTGGAAAACCAATGTGAATATTTGGATTTTGTTCTGGTTAATATATATACACATACATACATACACACACGAACGCACATATACACGCACGCACACATGCACACACACACACATATATATTATATATATATTATAGCCTAAACTATATTATCAGTTAAAAACTCCACTTTTTTGTCTACATTTGACATTTCATAGAGTATTTTCCAATGTATGGCGTTTAAATATAAATATAACGAAAGGTAATCACCACGACTATAGTCTCTACAATTCATAAGCTCAGGATTATTATCTGAAATGATTTGTATTGTTTCGAATTCAATAACTACTGCTGGATGTGCAGCATCTTCACTGACCAGTGGGCCATGGTACCTATCAGCATTTATGCAATTCATATTAGAGAAAATAAGGTCTAATAAATTTTTATTAGTTACTGTGTAATTTAATTGCTTGTAGTTCAAAGCATTTAATCTTTCAACAAGATACTAGCCTTTTATTTTACGATAATAATGTACTGTATTTTGCAAATGTTTTAATTTCCAATCTATTCCAGGAACGTTAAAGTCACCAATTAAAAGTACCAGGCAGGAATAAGATAATAATTTTGACTGAATATATAAAATAAGTCAAAATCTTGGATGCTAAAATTAGGAGTAATATAAACATTAATAACAAGGAATCTTGTCATGTATACCGTTACCTATTTCAACCTATATTGCATCAACATTTGGAGCATCAAATTCGTATCTTTGAAGTATATCAGGGAAACATAATTTGTTAATTGCTATTAATACACCCCCTCCTCTAGTCATTAGGATAATATGATAAGCACAATCTTTACAAAATATATTATATTGATCAGGAAAATACTGGGAATTAATGGAATGCTCGTTTAACCAAGTTTCTGTTAGACATATAAGTGGAAAATATGAAATAAGTACACTTTTGGAAAATTCTTTTGATTTGGTTCATAGACCTCTGACATTCTGATAATAAAGCTGCTACACATCCGTTTTATACAGCATCTAACTCACAATGTTAACCATTTTCTCCAACCGCCTCACTTGATTGCTCTGTGAGTTGAACACTTATCAGGAAAAGGTTCAACAGATATTTCAGTGTCATTTTTCTCATCAGTCTACATTGTCTTAACAGAAGACATTTCCATGCTAGGTTTTACATATATCTGATCATCATGTAATCTACCATAGAAAGGTCTTATTAAACATCCTGATGGCCAAAACACAGTATTAAAAATACTATCGTAATCAAGCTATGCAATGGCAACGTAAAAAGATGAGTAGGTGTTGTATTTTGTTTTCAGTTTAACAACCTTCAGATTTGTGAACTTAATTTTTTTGTTTATATAACAGACAATATCAATCTCTTCCACATCATGGTCAAATCTGGACACAAAAATACCTTTCATTTTCGGTCAAATGGGTTTAGCAACAACTAGTGGCTAGTGTCCTTGACATAGGACAAAATCTGCTGTACCCAAGGTTGTAGATGCCCACCTTCAACCTTGGGTACAGTAGCTTTTGTCCTATGTCAAGGACACTGGCCACTTCCTTGTATGCTTGAGACACCTGGGACCCATTCCCCCAAGATGCATACATGGTCACCATAGATGTTACATCTCTCTATACCAACATCCCCCATTCATCTGGACTGTTGACCATAGAATATTACCTCAAGCAAAGACCCCCCCCCACAGCAAACCTTCTACAGCATTCCTTGTTGAACTTGCCAGGTTAACCCTCAGCAACAACAACTTCAGATTTTAAGACACACTACCTTCAGGTCAAAGGCACAGTGATGGGTACACGTAAGGCCCCATCCTACGCCAATCTGTTTATGGGCAGGTTAGAAGAAAACTTCCTCAATCACCAAACAACCCAAGCACACTGCTGGATGTGTTTCATCGATGACATCTTCATGATATGAACTTCCACTGAAGACTGGCTAATTCACTTTCTGAACAACTTAAACACACACAGTTCACTCAAGTTCATCTGGTGACACTCCAAAACACATGCCGTATTCCTGGATGTTGAACTGACTCTCCTCAATAGCACAATTCAAACTGCTGTACACACCAAACCCACCAAAAACCTACAGAACTAATATTTTGACAGCTACCACCTACACCATGCAAAAACATTCCTACTCTACAATCTCGCTACAAGAGTCAAACGTATCTGTTCCACCAACAGTAATCTTAACAAACAGTGTGAACAAATAGCAACAGCATTCCTCGACAGGGGCTACATCCAGGCACCTCATACACAAACAGATTCAGCAAGCCATCTCAAATACCAGAACACAAACCAAGGTCAACAACTATGATATACCCCTGGTGGTCCCATATCATGAAGGCCTACATAAACTCAGAACCTTCCTCCACTCTAGATACAAAATTCTGACTTCCCCAACACAAACACAAGACCTCCTCTCCAAACTACCCAGATTGGTCTTCAAAAGGCCACCTAACCTCCGCAACAAACTAGTTCGTCCAAAGTTGCAGCCTACCACAAATGCCAACCAAACTATCACCCCCAGAGGATCCCACCTCTGCAATAGCTCATGCTGTGGCTCCTGTGCCATCCACCAACCCTCAACTTTTTTCAAAGCAGACTCATAAGCTGTACATACCCCATCCAAGGAAACTACAACTGTGCAACAGAAAATCTGACTTATTAGCTACAGTGCCAACACTCTAATGTAGAATACATCGGCCTCACCATCAACACACTCAGGCAGAGAATGAATGGCCACAGAGCAGACACCAAACATGAAATAGCTGGTTACATCAATAACCTACAAGACAAACCAGTTGCAACGCATGCAGCATCACAACAAAGATTTTGATTCCTGCTACAGTACCAGAGTTGTGAGAGCCCTACCACCTTCTTAGCAATAGCTCAGAACTCAAATGCTGGGAATTAGTTCACAAATTTATAACAAAATCCAGGCAGCCTCTAGGCCTCAACATAAAATGCTCACAGCTCCAAACCACACCCATCAGCTATACCGCAAATTTTTTATTTTCCCACCCCACCCTAGTTCACCACCCGGCTGCTAGGTTTTATTACCAGCTGCGCCCTTCCACCATACTGAAGTGTCTTACAACTTGCTGCCTGATGAAGCTGGCGTAGCCAGCGAAACGTCGCAATTGCACAACCACATGGAAAATGTGTCGTCCTTCTTTGTGTGTGTATGCCTGTAGACCAGTTCTACACTGTGAGTACTTGAATTCATGTCCTTTTATATATTTTTGGTAGTCAAGTGGCCTACTTGCAACGTTTCCAATATATGAAAATAATTTTTATTTATTTTATTAATTTTTTGTTGAAGTATAGAATTAACTGTGTTTTAAATTCTACATGTGCATGTTAAGCTGCACATACCTAAGCCAACAATATTTTGTGCAATACAAATTTTCTTAGAGTTCAGTGCCTGTGTAGTCACAGATGTAAGTTAGGGAATGCAGTGCAGATGTAGCATTGCCTGTTTCATATCATTCCATCTCCCTGCCCTCAGAGAGTGCAATTATATATTCCCCCCTTCCACCAAACCATTTCTGGTAAGCCAGCCAGCTCAGTACAAACCATACCTTATTTTATTTCCCTGCTCTGGCACAGCCCAAGAAAATTGTAGCGATGTTGTGCCTTCCTTGCCTCTCCCAGCCATTTCAAGGAGACAAGGTGTGTTCTGCAGTGTCACCACACCCTGGGGCCTAATTTTTGAAACTATATAAATTATTCCTCTAGAGGATTTATGTCATTCTGCTATCAGAATGCTTGAAGCTAATTTTTGAACACTAGGTAACAAAATTGGATAGCCATAAAATACACACACTCCTTTGTGGCTTGATCTAAATCTAATTAATAAAGGAGAGCAAAAACTAAGTATGTGTGTATACATCAAAT
Source organism: Clitarchus hookeri (assembly GCA_002778355.1). Taxonomy (NCBI): domain Eukaryota; kingdom Metazoa; phylum Arthropoda; class Insecta; order Phasmatodea; family Phasmatidae; genus Clitarchus; species Clitarchus hookeri. The sequence continues at coordinate 3,720,175 of NQII01000003.1, forward strand.
TATACCGGCATTGTAAATATCTATACAAAAAAATTATCTGTAGTGGTATATATACATCAGAAAAATACAAATTACAATAGTGATGATGTTAAATCTGCATTTTATTAACTACAGTAAGGTAATGCGCATGATAGTTCTTTCTAGAATATAATTACTATATCCTTATTAAAATGTATAAACCTGTTGAATATAATCTTCATTATAGTTAACCCTATCTAGCAACCATATCTGTAAACTCTTAACATGTTGTTCTGCACATTTAGTTATTTTCTTTAGTAATAGTTGACGTAATTATGTCAAGTACAAGTTCTTTTATGGGAAAAAACTGAATGATAAATACCAGTCCCTGTGGATTACTTGTGTCTCATTAATGCAGGTGCTGTTATGTCACCTCTCCTAATATGCCCATAGAAGTGTGAGGGCACTTATGTAGTGTGCGCGTGGATGTAATTTATTGCACTAGATTGTGAGAACTTAATCTAACCAAGCCACGGCTCCCCAGCTTATTTTCATAATGAACTGTAATTCTACTAATTGGAACAATTGATGTCATTTAGCAATGTTTCTGTAGTAATTTTTTCAGCAGTAAAACTGTTACTATAAAACCCATATTGTGTTGAATTCTTGTACCACAAGATTGAACTTGCTGAGTTAGGGAAACATAGTTTGATATTCGCCCTACAAATGGTATACAGGATGAGGCAAGTTTGAAAACCCTAACCAATCTGGTTGGCGGTCTCAAAAGACAGATGGCCACAGACACATTTCACAGTAGTTGCACCAGGCATGGACAGACCAGGTTGGATGGTTGGAAATCCCACCAATACCCTCACAGCCAGAGGCTGCTTACCCTTGAGTTAAAAAGAGGAAGGCAATAATGAACAGGGTATTTTAAGAGTCCACATGATTGAAGTTAACAGCCATGGGATAAGGAAGATGCAAAGAAGGAAAGAAAAGATACAAGTAAAAAATGTAAAATTTGTCCAAACTTTAAACTCTTCCACAAATTATTTCCAAAAGTTCTGGATAAACTTAAAAATCTAACTACTAAGGCTCAGATTTGAACATTTTTCCAGGGGTATAGTATGGCCTCAGACCTTCTGGCAGCTTGACCTCTTCCTACTAATATTTACAGGATGGGGCTATGGTTGCCAACTATCGCGTTATGTATGAGCTTTCCCATATCCTGAGACTGAAAGAATGATCCCATATGGAAATAGGATGGGACGTCATATATCCTCATATCCAAGACTTCTTAGAAAATAAAATGAATATTAATAAACACAGTGTCTGTAATTTACCACTTCCACAATTACAGGAACATTTACATAGCTACTGTTGCTCTAATTTTGTAAAGAGTTTCGGAAGTAATAACAGCTTTTTGTGGCCGCCGTTTCACGCCGTATAAAACTCCTCCCTCGTAACGTTTACATTATCATGCAAATACGAAAGAAAAAACATGGCAGAATATTTTGTAAGAATACAAAATGATGAAACTTTTATTAGAAGCCTCAAAACTGGCTACATATTTATTTTCTATATGCAACTAATATTTTGCTGTTGTATATGTTCCAAGAAAATGTTGACTGATGTATACTGTTAATGTTTGCACATTCCATATTTAGAACAGTTTTTTAATAGTAAATTATCTTGCTCATATCACTGGGGTCAGATGATGTGTGTCAAGTTGTTAGGAATGTCCCTAGTGGCAAATATGATGATAAAGTTGGCAATCCTAAGTGGGGCAGAATTTGACTGACAAATTTAATTAAGTGATTCCTTGTGCAAAAATAGGTGGGAAAAATATAGGGCACTATGTAGCTAAACAAGTGACTATTAAGAAAGGTACGCCCACGAAAATAGAGATTTTTAAATGTAAAATTGCAAAATATTGGGAACTAAGTGAAATTAAATTACAATTCTCCAAACATTGTTTTATATCAGGATCTTCAACTAGGATTAAATTTTAATAACTGCCCAAGTAATGAAAGTAATAGGGGTGGCCACCCTCTAATTATAGACAATTTTTTTTACTGTCAAATTATGAACTTTTGGTATTGGTTTATTGAGCAGTATGACCTAATTAACAAAAATTATCCTCTTGTTGCAACTGCCTAGGACCCACCATTTTTGTTTAAAATGCACACACAGCTTCAGTTGCAGTGATAATGCCTATCTGTACATAAGCAATACTACCTACATGTGTGTCTCTGGTATGCTTCTGTGCCCATTGTACAGACGATGGAAGACATTTTTAACACTTAATGTAAACAACATGTACCATACATGAATAAGTTTTTAATACTGAAGCTGTCTGTGTTTCTGGCAACAGTCAGTATGTGATTCCCTGCAAGAAATGTTGGTTTCGCCTTTGCGCCTAGAACTGTATCACTATCACCAAAAGTAGTGTGTGTTTTTTACACAAAAACAGAGTCCTGGGAAGTTGCAACAAGAGGGTCAATTTTGTTAATTAGGTCCTACTACTCAACAAACCAGCATCAAACATTCATAATTCCTGACTAAAAAAGTTGCCTGCAATCAGAGGGTGACCACCCTTGTTATTTTCATTATGAGAGGAGGTATTAATGAGAGTTTTCCCTTAGGCTAAAGATCCAGATAGCATAAAACAATGTTCAGAGAATTATAATTTAATTTCAGTTTGTTTCCGATATTTTGCCAAAATACATTTTAAAACCTTAATTTTCAAGGGCTTATATCTCTTTAATGCTCAGTTTAGGTACAAAGTGTCCTGCATATTTCCCTCTTGAGTATGCATTAAGAATCACCTCACAAAGTTTGTTGATGCATCCTGTATATGTATACTAAAAAAAATGCCTAGTAAAACAATGCCATATAATAATAAAAATGTAATACTGGGTCCACCACTTCTTCCAATGGAGACCGCTACCCATCCAGTCCATCCTTGAGTTTCACTCCTGTCTGATATTTTGTATGCAGCAAATAAACACTTCCTTTGAAAACTGGAGGCCTTGAAGGCTGTGCGTGGAATACCAACTGCCCCTTGGCTGGAAAAATAATTCTTAATTTGTCACATCCAGAAGACAAGAAACCATTATACATATTACTGCTAAAACACACACACAAACACACACATGCGCACACATGCACACGCCATGCACACACACACACACATTAAGGGCATTAAAATTAAAGATTCAGATGGAAAATTTACCAAATTTCTTTAACCATTTCACTAAATACCATGATGATCAACAGAATAAGCTCTTAGATACTAATACTAAATCTTATTACAAACCTTTGGAACACAGCACTCATAAAGTCATTTTTATAACTTAACGGACATACATTGCGGCACACAAAGCATTAATTCACTCCTCTTCTAGACTTTATTTTTACACTTTGGATAGGATTTATCAAAATCATTATAGTTGTTATACAATATGGATATTTGCACTCAGTGACATTACATAAATATTTAAAAATTTAAGAAAATAGTATAATTTACGTACCTTCATCCTTAATTCCAACAGATCTACAAATATGTAAAGTCTGCATTATATTGAAGTACAAGTTATTATATTTCATATACAAATAAATATTATAGTACAAATATGTAAAGTCTACATGAGACTAAAATACAAGTTATTACATTAAGACTCCTGTTAGTACTGCATTATATCAGTTCATCTTTATGAAAGTATTATTCTACAGAATAGAAGGCTTTATTTTAAAATGTATGCTTTGACAGCCCTTTTTTATTTCTATAAGTTATTAATTGACTTCAATTGACTGGGTAGGTTATTTATCAGTTTTGCCCCAGATTAGTATGGATTGACATAAATTCTGAAGTTTTATTGGAGAACAGGTGAAAATGGTTAGCTTGTCTAGTGAAGTAATTATGTATATCACTATTTTTAGCTTTTTCAATGTTGTCCATGCAAAATAGAATAATACAGTACATGTACAGGCATGGGAGAATGAGGATTTCTTTTCTAAATAGTGGCCTAGTGACTTATTTATTCCTTATTTTTTACAAGCACTATCAACATGCTCATTCCATGTTAAGTTACTATCTACAATGAGCCCTAGAAATTTGGTACTATTTAGTTTGTAACCTGTCTTTATCTATTGTTGAGCATCTTTTGTCCTGCATTGTGTCTTTATTTCTTTGCACAAATCTCATGACTACAGATTTGTTAACATTTAGTATTAATTTATTGTACTCGAAATATCTGGACATCTCCATCACTGTTTTTTTTATATTTTCCTCAATAACAACATTATTAAGACTAGTGGCCAATATTTTTGTGTCATACAAACATTACAGCCGAGCCTGTGTTTATGTATTCTGGAAAATTATTAATAAATATTAAAAATAAAATTTGTCCCTGTATTGATTCCTGTGGCACTCTTACTCTAGTACTGGTACTGAACATAACATTTGTAATGCGATTGTTGTCATTATATTTGATGGAAGTGATCTGTTTTCTATCTTAAAGATACACTGGAGAGCAAAAAAAACTGGTAAAGATGTGTGTATGCAAATAACAGCGGTATGGAACCAATCAGAGTAACGCGAATGTGGTCGGCAGCGCCTATATAAGACAACAAGCATCTGGCAAAGTTGCTAGATTGGTTACTGCTGCTACAATGGCAGGTTATCAAGATTTGAGTGAGTTTGAATGTTGTGTTATAGTCGGCGCACAAAAGATGGGACATAGCATCTCCGAGGTAGCGATAAAATTTGGATTTTCGCGTACAACCATTTCACGAGTGTACCGTGAACATCGGGAACCTGGTAAAACAAAAAATCTTTGACATCGCTGTGACCAGAAAAAGATTGTGAATGAACGGGACAAATTATGACTGACGAGAAACATTAAACGTGACAGACGTGCAACCCTTTCTCAAATTGGCACAGATTTCAATGCTGGGGCATCAACAAGTGCCAGCGTGCGAACTATTCAACGGACCATCATTGATATGGGCTTTCGGAGCCGAAGGCCCACTCGTGTACCGTTGTTGACTGCACGACACAAAGCTTTACGCCTCGCCTGGGCCCGCCAACACTGCCATTGGACTGTTGATGACTGGAAACACGTTGCCTGGTCTGACGAGTCTCGTTTCCAATTGTATTGGTCGGATGGATGTGTACGGGTATGTAGACATCCTCATGAATCCATGGACCCTACATGTCAACAGGGGACTGTTCAAGCTGGTGGAGGCTCTGTCATGGTATGGGACATTTGCAGTTGGCGTGAAATGGGACCCCTGATACGTCTAGATACGACTCTGACAGGTGACAGATATGTAAGCATCCTGTCCGATCACCTGTACCCATTCATGTCCATTGTGCATTCCGACGGACGTGGAAAATTCCAGCAGGACAATGCGACACCCCACATGTCGAGAGTTGCTACAGAGTGGCTCCAGGAACACTCTTCTGACTTTAGACACTTCCATTGGCCACCTAAATCACCAGACATGAACATTATTGAGCATATCTGGGATGCTTTGCAATGTTCTGTTCAGAAGAGATCTCCACCACCTCGCACTCCTATGGATTTGTGGACTGCCCTGCAGGATTCATGGTGTGAATTGCCTCCTGCATACCTTCAGACATTAGTCAAGTCCATGCCACATTGTCTTGCGGCACTTCTGCGTGCTTGCGGGGGCCCTACACGATATTAGGCAGGTGTACCAGTTTTTTTGGCTTTTCAGTGTATGATTTAAACAGATTACTGGCTACACTTCTTACTCCACAGTGTTCAAGTTTTTGCAGTAAAAGATTGTGGTCGACACAGTCAAATGGTTTTGAGAGGTCTACAAATATACCTGCTGAAAAATATTTCTCATCAAAAGAAGTTAATATTTTTTTCAAAAAAACTGTAAATAACTTGGTCTGTGGATCTGGCCTCTACAAATCCAAAACTGTATTTTTAAAAAGCCCCTACCAGATTCTTTTATAACCCATCTGGTCATCTGAGAAAACAACCCAAAAAATGAAGATTACAACCATTCCAAAATTGTGGACGACATTAATGCATCACACAACACAAGTGTCACTATACTGAACAACTCAAGTTCAAAAGAAAATTGAGTTTCATTGTCTATAAATAGAAATTACGGTACACTAAGTTTAGTGTATGCTGCTTATAAACATGTGTATTTTGTGTAAGATGTGCACATGTATGAATTTGTGTGTGTAATATACAGGTTGGATATGAACTGTACCAACAAACTTCATGAAGCTATTCCTCATCAGAAAATAGGTCAAAAATATATATACAACATATAGCCTAGCCTAAGTCTATTCCGAAGGAGTGAAAACCGCCCTTGAAAGTGTAGTTGAAGCAGATATTTTTTGCTAGTAACATAGCCAGAGTGAATGATAAATGTCTGTGTTTCTGGATACTTCATTATTATATGACGAAGTACAAAGCACAAAAATATAGGCTGCAATATCAATCCCCATCCACGAAAAGTGAGGGGTTGGCAGCATATTTCTGCAAATAAAAATGTAACTGTTTTACTTTGTTGTTTCCTGTGGATTTGTAATCTACCGTACATGGTGAACAAAACTTCCATCTTGTGTTTTTAAGCTAAATGCCGTCGTTTGAGATATTAATTTATGCTGATGAAGGTCACGTGGAGTGGAGATGGGGCAATGGCGAAATTACATGGTGGTGAAATGGCCAATGGTAAAGTCTACCATGTTTCCCAGATACGAATATTCGTGTTGACCCAGCCGGGAATCGAGTCCAATTCGCAGTGGTGGGAGGCAAGCAGTCTGGCCACTGCGCAACCACGGGCCCTACTTGTATATCAGTGATAGTTTCTTGGGGTAGGTATCGATAACACAAGGAACACGACTTGTTCCACCATTACAGTGTGTTATTTAAAACAGCAACATCATGCACAGACAGCAAATGTGTTGCTATGTGCCAGACATTGAGACTCATTGTTGGTACATTATGAATTATTTTCTCGAAAACGGCAGCATTTAGCTTAAAAACATACAATGGAAATTTTGTTTACCATGTACGGTAGATTAAAAATCCACAGGAAACAACAAATAAAGTGAAACAGTTACATTTATATTTGCACAAATATGCTGCCAACCCCTTACTTTTCATGGATGGAGGTTGATATTGGAGCCCATATTTTTTGGTTTGTACTTCATTGTTTAATTATGCAGTATCCAGAAACTCAGACTTCTATTGTTCATTCTGGCTGTGTTACTAGAAAAAATTATCTGCTTCAACTACACTTTCAAGAGAATTTTTCACCCCTTCGTAATAATAGACTTAGCCTAAATGTTGTGAATATATTTTCAACCTATTTTTTGATGAGGAATCACCTCACAAAGTTTATCGGTACAGTTCATATTCAGCCTATAAAATAAAAGTTATCCACAGGGAACACACATTTTCATAATATACAGGGTGGTCCGCCTAACGTGGACACCTCCAAAATTTCTGGAATTGTTGCAGATCAAGAAATGCGGTTTTCGCTAAATGAAATTATGTACGGGGGCAAGTGATTTGCCACAAAGTAGCTATTCGTATCACTTTTATGGACAGAAATAATTAAACCACATACAATTTTTCCCCTGAAAACGTACATTTATTTTAACGGCATCTGAAAGTAAGTGCAAAGAGTAATTCAGTGATATAGCATATGCAATAGAAAGTAACACAGAAACTCCAAGAAATAATGTGCAAATATGATTAAGTTAAGTGGGCCGGTAGCATAGGGCAGTGGACCTGTACTCACTGCTGTAAGCAAGCAACATGCACCATGACTCATCCTGGCTGGACCGCTTCCTTATAGCAGCGAAGCGCTTACCTTTATGGGGCAAGGGGCTCGGAATGTGATATTGTACAAAGGAGGGTACCGCAGCAGAAGGAAGACGGGCAATGCGAGTGCACGTCTGATATCAAAACATTACATTTTATTCAGATACCAACATAATTCAGGAGATTTGTTTCTTAGTAATTCACTGTACAAAGTAACAAGTGTATACAGATGCACAACAAAAATAGAACAAACCAACCTAAAGAGAAATGCAATCGCATCCGCATGCATAGTACAAACGAGCACAGTTATGGTTGTGTTGCTTCACATTACGTATTTTCACAGCATGTGCATGATATGTTTACCATCAAAAGCAATACACATCTGTAAACGTACATGTAGCAAGTGACAAACTGCCTGAAGTGTTTATAGCGTAATGCCTCTGCAAGCTGCCACAATACGTTCCTGCCTGTCTTCTGGTGCCGTAGGAACCATGTTATACACCCTATATTTCAGTGTTCTCCACAGAAAATAATCAAGAGGTATGAGGTCAGGGGAGCAAACTGGCTATCATACACCACCACCATGCCCTTACTACCGGTTTGAAAACGTTTCATTTAACACTTGCCTTGCCACCAACGCAAAATATGCAAGACAACCATCATGCTGAAACCATATATCATGACGTATCTCGAGCGGTATGTCTTCCAGAAGTGCCGGTAAGGTCTCTCTGAGGAAATAGGTGTATGTACAGCCGGTCATTGTCCCTTGAATAAAGTATGGCCCTATGACTTAGTCTCCAACGATTCCACACCACATCACATGTTCACTTTCCACTGTCGCTGATGCTCCACATGCCAAACCCAATGCGGATTCTCCGTCGCCCAGTAGTGCACATTTCGTAAATTTACACGCCCATGGTTTGTGAAGGTTGCGTCATCTGTAAATAGTATGTTCTTCAGAAAATTGCTGTTATCCCTTACAGACATCAGAACAAACCTACAAAACTCAACACGCTGCTGGAAATCACCTCCATGTAATGCCTGATGAAGAGCCACACGATATGGATGGAATTTCTGTTGGTGCAGTGTCCGTAATACACTTTTTTTACTTATTCCTACGAACCTAGAAAGTTCTCGCATACTCATGTGGGGGTTTGCATCAACACGTGCCATTACATTGTGTTGATGCGTCTCGCCCATAGCACTCTTTTGTCGCACACTTGTCGTGTAATTCCATTCACCTCGTGACAAGAGACGTGTGCAAATTCATTTTATCATTTGCCGTGAGATGGGCGTCCGATTAGGATACCCTTCACCATACATTTGGACGGTTTGCTTGGCATTTCTGCCACACTCACCGTAAATAAGTAGAGCATCCAGTTTTTCCTAATTTGTGAACTTCATTGCGTACGTACAGCCACACACTGCAATACCACTTACCATAACAGATTATGGAAACTGGTGCTGCGGTGATATTAGGAAGCGGTCTCGCCAGGATGAGTTACAGTGCGTGTTGCTTGCTTACAGCTGTGGGTACAGGTCCACTGCCCCATGCTACCGGCCCACCTAACTTTATCATATTTACACATTACTTCTTGGTGTTTCTGTGCTACTTTCCATTGCATATGCTATATCACTGAATTCCTCTTTGCACATACTTTCAGATGCCGTTGAAATAAATGTATGTTTCCAGGGGAAAAATCATATTTGTGGTTTAATTATTTCTGTCCATACACGTGTTATGAATAGTCACTGTGCTGCAAATTACTTGTCCGCATACATAATTTCATTTATCGAAAACAGCATTTCGTGATTTTCAACCATTCCGGAAATTTGCGGTGTGTCCACGTTAGGCGGACCATTCTGTATACATGAGTATACGTAAAGTTACCATCTGCCTTACAGGTATACTATGTAGCTGCCTTTTAAATTAGTTCCATGCAAGCAGCCTTGCTACATATTTAATTATGGAAACTAAATGAAATGGAATAACTGAATTATCAATGTCAATAAACAAACCCAAACAACCCTGAGATTACTTTGCATGTCAAAAGATTTCATCCTTACCGCACACAGCACTGCAATATGATGGGAATATATAAATGACTCATTCTATTTTGTTTCTGTATGTAAAGACATCACAAGATAATTTTTTTGGCAATGATATGTGTAATAACAACTGCATTGTCAGGTCACATCCATTAAACAAAATAAGTAGTTCATATCTAAATAATTACTTAATACTTGCTAAAACATTGCTATGGGAACAGCACATCATGAAGCTCTGCTGCTGTTCATCGTTATGTATTATTATTACAAAGGACTTCAAATACCCAAAATGCTACTTCTTTGAAAGAATTACAAAACCAAAGCTTTTGCAGTATAGGCTGTCCATGGTAAAGTGAGCACTTTTGAGGTCCTAGTTACTTTTTTCCTTTCAGCCATTTTTTATCATTTAGCCACCTTTTTTAAAAATAAATATTGCCATGTAAGTAATAAACACAGTGTGTACATTCCACCACACTCGGAAGTTAATGCCTAAGGCTAAAATATAATATATTTATAGACTTTTATTCTAAATGAGACGGCTTTCAAAAGTGCTCACTTTACTGTGAATAGCCTATATTACAGTTTAAATGTATGTCTGCAGTCATCTGCCATTCTTCCATAATTATCTCATAACCAATTCTAAAAGCACTGAAAATCCCTGTCATACAGAGCGAAACTTCATTGTCCAGAGATACCTTGGTATCTTACCAACATTCCCACACATTAATGTTTGTAACTGACACACTAGTTTATTGGGAAATTTTAATAATGCAGTTACAACATAAAACTCATAGAAAAGTTTCCTTAATATTTTTGTTATAAAAAACAAAACCATGAGAAAACAGTAAAAATTTACTGTAAACTTATGTAACAAAAATGTTTATTAATTACTTGAGTAGTAATTATCAACAAATTTGTAGGTAGTTAAATACTGTACTAAATTTGTAAGAAACTTAACAAACATGAAAACCTGCATAAGCTCTGACATTTCAACGAAAAGTAGTCATAAAGTTCTTTCTCACAACAACCTACTTTTATAGCTGAGCACTTCTAACAATACCAATATGCTTGTGTATTACTGAAAACCAAATATGGCTTACTTTTTCAACTGGGTATCAAGTGTTTTAATCTGAGTATAATGAAAATGGTTGCTGGATTCAAGAAGGGGGTTGATAGGTTACATATGTAAGCATAACTTTGTTTGCAATTTAATGTACAAGTCTGAAAGTGACAAAATAATAATTCAAGATGAATACATTACCATCATTAAATTTATATGCAACTAAAACAGAAATGAAATAATATTTATAAAAATAGCTTCCAATAAAAACACATTATTTCATGCAAATATTTACCATAAGCTTCTCTCTGTCAAGATGAATGAGGTCAGATCCCTTTATGTTTTTGGACTTGAAAACATCTGCATATCGATACAGATTGAGAGCAGCCATCCACTCCACGACATTGGCAGAGGTCCATTCATCAATCGGCTGGGAACAAAATGTATTTTCAAAGTCAGTCAAAACATTTCATATATGCCGTAGTTTCAATACAAACATTGGCTTTATATCAAAATAATACACTGAAGAGTAGTAATGAAAAAACACCCATTTATTATTAAGGGTTTTATCCCAGACAACAGCACTGTAGGTAATACGCTTCCTTGGTATCTTTTGTTATGGATGCCACTTTACACACATACATAGAAGTGAGTCATACAAATTTTCCTAGAGAATATGAATAATTTTATGATCACAAAACCCAACCATGACATGTACTGGTAAATCACGTTTCATCAGTCTACATTTTTTTTTATGCTGGTTACTGTACGTGCCCTCTTTTTGAATACCACACACACATCTGATAACACTAAGCATATATGGATATGTGGGGAGAGAACAGGAGAATATTGTAGAGTTAGTTGGCTCCTTGTCTGCCAATTCTTTCCAATATTTGCATCTTTTTATTAAATGTTGGTGTTTTAAACTTTTTTTGCTTGAACAAGATTCAGAAATTGTCAATAATTTTTCATACTTTTGTTAAAAGTAAAGAAATATTTTCCTATTTTCTTTCACGGTTTCAGGTGTGAGCTGAGGGAGGGTGATGGGGTGCAGGGATCGGTGGGACTACTGGCGGTTGGAGAGGCTTAGGAGGGGGGAAAGTGGTAAATTCAAAACAACTATCATCCCAGCAGAATAAGGGAGAAAGTTTTCCAGGATACATCTGTATTATCATTGTGGTCATATTTTTGCAGTATGATTATTTTCTCTCATTTTAAACAATCATAAATATTTTGTATAGCTTTGAAGGTGGTGAAATTAAATAATATGAAGTTACATACTCTCTCTAAACCATGAATGATTTGTGAAGGTCACCATAACAAAACTGATACCAAAATTGTGTAGATTGTTGTTTATATTTCTCTCTTCATATATTTTTCTTCCTGTAAAATTACTGCTCTAGAATACTATTTAATTTTATTTGGAATTTTTTTGAAAAATTCAAAAAAGTCATTTGATGTGCTTGCACAAACACCATGTCAAAAACTGAAATAAATTTTACGCACGGGAAATTCACCCTGTCTTCTTAAGGATAGAGACTATACAATTCCATTATTTGTTGCCCATGTTTCGAATTTTCACTGGAAATTCCAGACAGGTTGAATAGTGTTGTTGTCACCCTAGTGTACATATAATGAACAAACAATGTGTGTACCTTCCTCATGTATGTGGTGTAATTGGTTTCATACTGGCGACAATGTGAGTGGTCTTGTTTAACAACTCTGGGCAAGGTGAATGTGCATGTGTGTGCACACATGCGTGCATGTGTGATTTAAAATACAAGGCTGAGCTAACAGAAAGGCATAACAGTAGGGGTTATAAGAAGCACCATTAATTCAATTTATGACTAACCTTAGTTGTTCACTTGCAGGTGAAGCAAAACTTGAGTTTAATATTTTTCTCAGCAAATTATAGCTTATGAGATATGCACTGTTATAAAAGCTTATGCAGTAAGAACTGCGTATTATACCCAAAACAAATGTCATATCCTACATAAATTATAGGCTATTCACGGTAAAGTGAGCACTTTTTAAGGCCCTGCTAATTTTTTCTTTCAACCAATTTCAATCTTTCCGCCAATTTTTAATATAAACATTGCCATGTGACTAATATACAGAATGCATAGGTTTCACCACAATCAAAAATTACCACCTGAGACTGAAACAAAATATTTTTATTTGTGGTTAATGCTTGTTTGGAGGGCCTTAAAAATTGCTCACTTTATCGTGAATAGCCTATACTTACATGTGAATTCAGACATGTTACAGAGATGAGATATCTGAAAGAAGCTTAACAACAACTTATAGGTTTCAGCCTTACTCAAAAATATCTATTAGCAATTGCAGCCATAACATTTTCCTCACACAATCCAAAAAATTTTGGGTACTGGTACTAAATTGGGTAACAAGCAACCAATAAAAAAATGTATGTGCATGTATATTTCATTTTGTCATTAGACAACTATTATTTTACATCTACAAGGAAGACACTGATTAAAAAATAAGCATTCAGCAAGCTTTAGGTATGGGTGAATGCAACGTAAACATGACTCCTGCAGCAGGGAAGGAACACAAAACTGTGGGGACCCTACTCACATATCATCACATTCAGACACGTGCCACTTACATGTATTGTTTATACTCTATATTAATTGAGCACATTTAAAATACAACTTATAAAAATTTCCCTCCCATAACTGCATATATTTTATAAAGACATTATGACTGGCATGTTCAAGTAAATTTGACAGTGGTGTTAAAAGTCCAAGGGCAATTTCCATACAACACCTTTGTTTTCACTGATGCTGAACAAATGTGCATTTCACGTTCCTGCATTCTCTCTGTATGGTGGTGAAAAGCAACATTGTGATTACTCCCAAAACCAGGTCTGCACTGCTTATGCCCGACCGCATCGCCGCCTGCCTCCATGCTACAGGTGGTCCAACACCATACCAAGTGCGTCCTGCAAGTTTTGGTCCACTGCATTACATGAGGTGTGGTACAAACTTTCACTATCTAATATACAGAATACAGCAAAAACAACAAAGAGAAGTCATTTTTTCCGCATTCTTAGAGCTGGTTGGCTCGTATGGCACAAGGCGACTCTAAAATCACTTCTGTTTGCCCATGACACCATCATGCTGCGGGTCATGTAACTTGTGTTAGCCATCACTCCTCCACTTTTCCCCTCTCCACTTTGGCACACACAAGCAGAGATGCCAAAAGTTTTCTATAAAATCTCATTCAAACTACAACATTTCTGTACCTATCATTAAATACTACATAGCATAAATAATAAAAAAATATAGAATCTTAACACGTGTGTATTCTTAATATTTTCACTTTTCAGAACAAACAATAAAACTTTTTCGATAATAGGCACATGGTATTGCAAAGTAAAAAATTGCCATTTAATTTCACTACTTCAAAAGGAATATAACGAAAATATGTGCTATTAATATCATTATAATTGTCTTTATTTAATGCATGCACCTTTCAGAGGTATTAAAACTACTTATTACTCAGGGCAAAAAAATCTTCACAAGAATTTTATTAGTACACTAAAACCTTATTATTAATCCTCCAACATATTTGCTGCAATGAGCGACACTAAGAAGACAGAAGACGCCAAGAATACTGGTTACCTATTTTTCGAAGACCTGATTAAACATGTTGATAGACTCAGATATTTGACTGACCTACAAAAACGTGAGTATTTCTGGCGCATTGTTGACATATCTTCAATCGTTAGTAAACTGAAGGATCAGGGATATATCGCATGATGTGATGAAATACTTTCTTCTGAAATTGTAATAAAATTATTATAAAATAATTTTTATTTTTTTATTTTTGTGTGTTGTTTCCTTCTATCCCTAGCAACTTTAAAGTGGTGCTATGAGCGCTTGACTATTAATGGAAAGATCTGCATATAGAATGACAATAAAGAGTTTAGTATAAAAATGCATGGATAGTTGACTGCATACAAAACATTAATTCTGTCAACACGTACAAATTTGGAGATTTTTGGTGAATGAATGTAATTTCTATACTTCTGGGTGGGGGACAAACGGAAGGATTGATATTGGGATCGTTCAAAGGATTGGGATTGATCAAAGGATTGGGTTTGATCGAAGTTTGGTGTGGATTGGTGTGTGGATTGATGTGTGAATTGGTCTGGATTTGGGTGAGGATTGTTGTGGATTTGAGTGAGGATTGTTGTGGATTTGTGCGTGGATTGGTGTCGATTGGTGTGTGTGGTGTTTATTGTGGTGCGGATTTATGGAAATATTGCGAAAGTTTGATGGATTGTTGTTCAAGAAGAGCAAAGGAGGTAAGACTGTTTATCGCACTCGTATATTCCAAGCCTTAAGGGCCTAGCACTAGTGGTATTTCAACTAACGCTAAGTATGCCTATAAAAGTGATGGTTGATGCTGATCCATTCCATGATTATAACATGACTTGGGCAGGAGGTTGCTACACGTATGAATGCCTTGAATTGGTCACATATACAAATATAAAAATAATAATTCTGAGTAACATACTTATAACTACATAACTGTCGAGACAATAAATAATATCCATATTGTGACATAAGATAATAATTAGATTTCAAGAGAGGATACTGGAAATGTAGTAACTGAATGTGAGTCTTTGCATGTTTCCGTAATACTCAAAGTATAATTTCAGTACAAATAAAAATAAATAATTTTTTTATTTAAATCATAAATTTTTAAAATTTGATAGTAAATACAGATTTTTGATTTTACATACCCTATGCCTATTAAACCAACATGGCCACCACTCTTCTGCCCTCTAAAGGCGAGCCTCCCAAACCCTGGTGAGGGCAGTCGTATACTCTACATGGTGCTGTGGGAACATCCAGAAATGTAAGTTTTTTTAAAATACAATTTTTAATAATTTTTATATATTTTTTTTGTTATTTTTTAAATTATTTATAAGTTTTTATAATTTTTGGAATTTTTGTAATTGGTTGGTTCCAAAGTCATTCAAAGTCAAAGGTCACTTGGATTCAATATGATCGTTCGGTGATGTCATAACATGGCAGCCGAGAGACCGGAATGACAAAGCATGATGTCGGCTTCGGCTCCGGACCCCGTTATGCACAAACTTTCAACATTTTTTTAAATTTCTATTTTAATATTTTTTGATTTTTTTGTTGGGTTTTCAAGGTCAAAGGTTATCGGGGTAATGGTGGATGGTCAAGGTCACCGACATCTAACGTGGCTTACGAGATGGACACTGGTTGACTTGCGAGGGCCGGTCGTGTCGGGAGCTTAGTCGATCCACTGACATCGAACCCCACACCTCCTACATGTACATCTTTAAATTTTTTTTTTTAATAATTGTTTTTATTTTTTTCTATGTTTTATTAATTTCTTATAAATTTTGGGGGATATTATAATTTTCTGCAATGTTTTGGTTTTTTGGGTTCTAGGTCATTCAAGGTTCCAGGTACAGGGTGAAGGTCAAATGTCACCTGTATCCAATATGGCAGTTGGGTGACCGAATGATAGTGCATGAAGGGGTGGGTGTGGGGCAATTAGCCAATGAGAAACATTTTTGGAGCAATTAAATATATTGGAAGGGGTGGGGGAGAAAGGAGGGGAGGAGGTCAGTCTGATGGGCGTGCTGGAGGGACCTCCGGAAATTTAAGTTTTTTAAATAATGTTTAATAGCATTTTTTTATATTTATAATAATGTTTTTAATAATTTTTAATACAGTTTTTAGGATTTTTATTTTTTTTATTTCTTGGGGGGTTTTAAGGTCAAAAGTCACCGGGGTCAACGGTCACCGACATCGAACATGGTGGACAATATGGCCGCTGGTGGACTGGAATGACAGATCATGAACAGCTCCGATCTCCGACGCCACACATTGATGGCGCCAAATCGGCCAAATCTTACTACTGATCACGTTGCGATCTATGCCACGCATTCGACAACTCACAACTACAGTCATTCCCGACTACGTTTCGCCCGTATGGTTAAAATCTGAGTAAAGACTGTTCACAGTAAAGTGAGCATTTTTGAAACCAACCTTTGAATAATGTCACTGCCCATACCTGTGAATATATTAACGGGCACACAATGTCTGGCATGCGCTCAGTAATGTTGGCAACAATGGAGGGAAAGTAGTTCTATGTTTGAACGTTGAATAGAAAGAGTTAGTAAAACATTCTTTGATACTAAAATTATTTCATTTCCTTTCTTTTTTAAAGATTGTTTTAATTGTAAGAATTAGCATATATGTAAAAAAATTACATTTCTAATAATTTTACCATTTTACGTGACAGACGCATGAATAAAAATATCACGTCCATTATAATGTTAAATTTACATATTGCGGAAAAATACAATGTAATTCGAGAAGTAGATCGTAAGCAGGTCTTTCGAAAATGGGGACCGTGGTGGCTGAGCGGTTAGCCTGCTCGCCTCACACCAAGGCGAACCAGGTTCAATTTCCGGCCGGGTCACTCCTGAATTTTCGCATGTGGGAATCGTGCCGGACGATGCCGTTGGTCGGCGGGTTTTCTCAGGGATCTCCCGTTTCCCCCGCCCTTTAATTCCAGCGCTGCTCCACACTCACCTAAATCTCTTTCAAGACATCGCTGTTTACAGCCGCCCGAATCTCTTCACTCACTCTCTCTTTCGAAAGTGCTCAGTTTACCGTGAACAGCTCATAGAACCGTTGCACTGAAATGTTGCTTGCTCCGGGCGAAAACAGGAGCGTGTAAAAGGATCCTAACGGTGACCCTACAGTTTTATTGAGGGAAATTCGTAACAAAGATCAATGCGTTCCCATCAGCTAGTTTCGGAGAGAGTCGTGATGCATATTATAAAAGATAACTGTCTGAAAATGCCAGTTTTCTGGTCACGTCGAAGTTACACAATTATATTTGCAATATGCGAGATATGAAAATTTTATGGACTAGCCTAACGTATGCTTTCTTTTAGTAATAACATCGGCCATAAAAAAGTTCAGGTATACAAGTCTTTAAGGGTGCTTGTGTGCCGTTTGTAGGCACTCGCTTATTTTTAACGTTTTTTTTAAACGTTGTAATCTCTTTCAAGGAAATTTTTTGTTTTCATGGAAAAGCAGCTTGTTTTCTTTTCCAGCACCTAGCTTTATTATTCATTTCTATGTAAAAGCAAGGTTAGATAATGTTTTAGCCACTGTTTCTGTAATTTTGTTTATTCAACTAGGAATATTCCAAGGTTCGTTACTTTTTTATTTTGAAATTTATCGGTGACCAGTTACTCTGATCAGGTTGTTGTGTCAATCGATTTAAATAACTTTAGTTCAAAGAATTGTAAATTTTGTAATGAAAAATCTTGTATTTTTGTGATTTTGATATTTAAATTATTTTCTGTCAACGTAATTTTATAAAGTTTTTGTGGTACTAATGTAAAATACAGCATAACGAAAAAGGATAGTATCACTGGTTTTGTGTCAAGCGACTTTATATCTGTGATAGTGACTGGTATTTTGGGAATACACCCTACAGCTTTCTTCGTGCTCTATTCGTTATGGCGTGACACAAAATATAATTAGCTCCGGCTATTATCCAGTTTTAATATCTTTTGATTTTTACCGCTTTGGCGGTCGACCTGTTGGGTCGGAAAATCTGTGTTGAGGCCATTTCTCTACCTTACTGCCGAGGCGTGGCAGATTTTATTTGAAGTCATCTTGCGCCTTCTTGATGCCGTTTTAAAGATGAAGTAACACATATGCTGGCGTTGGCAAGGGAGATGTCCTGAAGATGGGCCGGGCCACATCTCAGGAAAGTCCAGCCACCTTGTTTTTTTTTTTTTTTTATCTTTTTCGGCATGTGCATGCATCTTTCAACTATACAGCAATCAAGTAGCCGTCTTTAGTCATTTTGAACTCAATATATAATAAAAAAAAAAAAAGGGAACGTAACCTCTAAATTTTTTGTATGGCTCGATATATTTTGTAATTGTGAACTTTAAATCTTATTTATTGTGGGATCCCAACTAAATTAACGATAATTTCTTCAAGAAATTTTAGTTTGTTACAACATGCCAAATATATTATATACAGGATGATTCTAAAATCATGGGACAAACATTGAGGGGTGGTAGAGCTCACTAAAACAAACAACTATTGTATAGGAATATATGGGCGGGAGTGACGCGTTGAGGCACAAACACAACAATGACACATGAAATGAAACACATTGTTTATTTACAACGTCGCCGCTAAATGCCTTGTTACAGCAATGTTAATAATAATTGCTCAAAATTGCTACCACTGACAGTAATGCAAGCTTGGTAGCGTCAGTGGAGTGATTGGCGAACATATGAAAATACGCCGGGTATTTCACGCACGCCACCATTGTCAGCCAATCACGCCATATATAGAGGTCGCCAAGCATGCGTGACTGTTGGTGGATGCATTTCCAGCAACTGTTTTAACATTTTCTGTACGGAATCACTCGTTAAGTATGCTGCTAATGAACATTTTATGTTTCCGTTAATGTGTTATGTTTTTGTGTTTGTGCCTCAACGCGTCACTTCCACCCATATATTCATATATAATAATTGTTTGTTTTAGTGAGCTCTACCACCCCTCAATGTTTGTCCCATGATTTTAGAATCATCCTGTATAGATATATCAAGCGTTTACTACTGTTACACATTTTAGATGTTTTATTATTGTTATATTGCGCCTTCATTAAAAATAATTTTGGTCACACGAATCTAAGTTCTACTTTATTTATCAACCACCTTGCTTTTTATTTACTCCAAATCACATTTTGCTTTATTGCTGCATGTAATTATTATTATGTATGTGTAAGGGTGCTGGAGTAGTAATATTTGGCTCGACCTCTCTGTTTCTCCATTTTATATTGGGGTCACACATACACAACTAGATCCTTCGGAGCTTCTACTTGTAGCATGCTCGTGGTTATAATCCACGAAATCCCCCACGGCTACACTTGTCACCAAAAAATTATTTTATATTTTTACAAAATACTGTTTAACTTGTAGAAATTATTTTCAAGTACTATTTCCTCGTAAAAAAAACATTTTAGACTGCAATAATTTATGCATATTGGAATGCCAAGATCACAATTTTGGTGTTTTGGGATGCATAAATAATAAACACTAACCCACCCATCGAAATGAGTTGGTTCGCACGGAATTGAAATACGATGAGTTATTTCAAGACATTTTTAAAATCACTACATAGTATAAAAGGAAGTCCCTGGCGCGCTTCTGTATAACTGCGCTAATCTAGAGAACCACTGAACGGATTTGGATGCGGTTTTTACTGTTATGATCTGCCTTTATCGAGGAAGGTTTGTGTGTATTAAAAATTGCCCTAGCACTTATCGGAGCTGAGCATCAATGGTATTAGCGAATCAAGTCGGGAAAAAAGTTTGCCGCCAGTGCGCTCTCATGGAATACGCTGCCTTATCCTTTAGAGATATAACAAAATCATGTACGAAAGAATTGTGTAAAACTAAATGATCCACAAAGAATTTAGCGGTAGCATGTATCTATCTTTAATAGATAAGTAGTAATAAGAGTATTTACAATTTAAATTACGCAGTAAAAAAAAACGTGAGGGTACTTATGTCTTCAGAAAATAACAGCATGTTTGCTGACATGCTACTGAAAGTCGGAAATGGAGAACTTCCAATGGATTGTGGAAAACGTTCTCTCAATAGTGATATGTGTGTTTTAGTCGCCGACCATCAACAATCGATAGATAACGTATACCCTGAAATACATGACCTTTCAAATAAGACATTATTGTTGTTCAAAGAAAGAGCCATATTATCGCCTACTAATGAACAAGTGAAAAAAATAATGAATTAGTGCTCGCAAAATTCAATGCGCAAACAAAAGTCTATTACTCAGTAGATACAGTACTCGACAGTGAAGAAGCTGTGCACTATCCCACATAATTTCTTAATTCATTGAATCCTTCTGGCATGCCACCACACAAACTGATTTTAAAAATTGGAGTTCCCATAATTTTATTGCGAAATATAAATCCACCGAAATTATGCAACGGGGCTTGACTACAAATAAAAAGTTTAAAAAGTTATCTCATTGAAGGTACTATTCTAAAGTTCATTTCATATAAGAAGGCCACATTCTGACAGTCAGTGAGTGGCAACTTAATATATTGAAAACAAATAACCTGCCATTTACAAAATCCTGTATCAGCTGATGCACGAACGAACAAAAGTTAATATTAAGTTGGCTATTCTGAGAGCAGTGCCGAAGCACATCACACAAGCAGAAGATACGCGGATAAGAAAGAGTTCATAGATTAATTAATACATTTTATTTTACGTGGTCATAAAACAGCAGTTTTTAGTTTTATAAACGAAACTTCGTGATAAAATAGTAATGTATAGGTGTTCAAAATGAGATGCACAATAAAACGATACGTATCCAAATGTGATGAAAAAATCCAAAGTTTCCAGACCCTCAAACCAGGTGCTGCCATCTTGTGAGTTAAAAGCGCACCTTCTGTTGCAATATGCCATTCCATGCCATCTGTTATCCATATTCCGAACTACACCCAGAAACATATTATAGTATTGTTGATTAAAATAACGTATTTAGGCGCATATACAAATGGTTTTATTTTCCCGCGAGCTCTGTATAATTTTTAAAGTAACAAATATTTCATGTACCACGTTTACGAACGACCCTACACACGTCCACCAAGCTCCGTTTACGAATGCAGAGCCACCCAAGCAGTTCACCAATTGCCGCAAGTAGCAGCTGACTCGCCGCATCAAAGCCTATTCTTGACACGCCTGTTAATGGCGAATGGATACATAAACGAAAAGACACGGCGATTGTCAACTGTCAAGAATGTGGCCTTCTTATATGGTACACAGTATAACTGGCTACGGTACTGGAGAAACTGTTTTAATACCTAGAATACCAATGATTCCCTCGGATTTGCCTTTTAATTTTAAAACAGTCCAATTTCCAATAAGAGTTTGTTTTGTTATGACCATAAATAAGGCACAGGGTCAACCACTTAATGTGGCTGGAGTGGATTTGAGTGGAGCATGTTTTTCACACGGACAACTATACGTAACCATTTCGCGTGTCAAGTCAAAAAGAAGTATTTTTGTGCTGGCGGTCGGAGGCAAAACGCTTAATGTCGTATACAAAGAAATTTTCTAAACCACTATCATATATTGTTATATTAGAGATGTATGAATGTGGATAAAGCGAAGGAGGTAGGTAGGTCAGGATCGTGGAAAATCGAGGTCCATAATCTCTGCCTACCGCTCTGGGAGACAGGCGTGACGTGTATGTAGTATGTATGTATGTATGTAAGTTATATATGATAGTAGTTTACTAATTTACTATCATATAATATTGTAATTGTCTTTTCCCAATTTATTTATTAGTGTATCGCTGAAAAAACGAAATTGTACCCGGGCGAAGCCGGACCGGGTCACTAGTCACACAAAAAATATTTTCGCAATTTTTTTAAAAATGGGTCACAATAAAGTAATTTTGCATATTTTGTATTTTTTTAAATAAATAATGCTAAGGTTGCCTTACCATTAATTAAGGTATGACCTTTCAGTCACACCTAATAAATTTTCCGTAAATATTTTCCATTATTTTATTTGCACAGCTCAAAAACAAACATGGTAATTTTGGCATGCTATAATGCAAAAACCATGCGATTTAAAAAAAGTTATGCTAGGAAAACGTGCCTACGATTTGATAGGTATTTAGTACAAATATAAAATAATGTATTTTTTTTTGGCGAAGAGCGCCCTTTAACGGGAACATTACTTACGGGATAGGGCGACTAACCAAATTAACCAATTAAGGGTAGAGCACTAAAATCGAAGCTGTACTTCCGTTAAGCTAAGTTGGATTTACGTTTGTCTACGGGGGCGAATTACGTGGCATTAACACGAGTCCCTTGTTACACACATTCAATGCTGTAATTTAGAGTAGGATGCAATAAGATGGCACAAAGAGTGCACGTATTCTGACAGCTGCAGTTAACTGAAGATTAATTCAGGAACTGTTAAGAGTGAGACCATGGTCACATGCATGTTCAACACTTTTATTTCAGAAGCGCTTAACTAACCGCAAACACGAGCTGTAGTTAACAAGTGTGAAAGTATTTTTTTGTGTGTGCGAAAGTGCGAAGACGGCGAGAGTGGCGGAAGGGGAGGCAACGCGCCCAGGCTTCGTTACTGACGGGCCGTGCCCTCGCTGCGAGAGCGATATGGATTTTCAGGCTGCTCGACNCCTCACGTGCGCTCGCCCTTCCCCCCATGCTAAGCGCCGCCCTCGTGCATTTCCGACAGCCCAACTCTTCCCATCTCCTGCCTTTACCCCATACACGCAGCATCGAGGCCCTGATCCAACTCTCACTCTTTGCTATACGCTATTCACGCTAAAGTGAGCACTTTTTAAAGAACTCCCATTTGGAATAATAGTCAATAAATATTTTTTATTGTAGCCTTATATGTTAACTTTCGAGTACGGTGAAATATATACATTGTGTTTATTACTCACGTCAATATTTATTTTAAAAGGCGTTTAAAGGATTATAAATGGCTGAAAGGGCCACAAAAGTGCTCACTTTAACGTGAACAGCCTATAGCAAAATGATCACGTGACCGGGTCCTGTCTAATCAATTTACGACATTATCTTCACCTCTTTGTTCTTCTGTTGACTGCTCCATGGAGTTCAGAGTTAGTTACATACATCAAGCGAAGGCAACACTGACGAACAGAGTGCGTTTTCCGCGACTAAACAGTAGTGACGTTTGAGGAATCAGTACCTATTCCCGTCTTCCATCACAGTACAAGTATCGTATAAATCATACGTAATGCCTTGTTGAAAAACCCATACGCAAAAGTAAACCAAAGAAGAGTACACAGGAAACTCACATTACGAACTTTGTGAAATACTTACGAATACATTTATTTCTTATTCTGTACCTGTAAATAGATTTTTTTTTAAACATAAAATGACTGCCTGCAGCCCACTTCCAAAGAAAGTCACCCATGCACTCCGATTCATCCAATACATCGAAACAGACGGTCAAACCTGCGACAAAGACGGGTCAGAAAATGGCGACCTCGAAAAAGTATCATCATTACAGAAAAAACTTTCTACCGAGTAGTAGACATACGCTTTAGTATAACATGAAATATCACAAGATTTGCACAGTTTTGATACTCTATAACGATGTTTTTATACTTCAGTTTCATAAACATTTCTTGTCAATTAGCTACTTTGAAATTTGCAAAATGAAGCAGCGGCCACTGTCATTTCGTTGGAACCCTTTGTTCAAAGCCAATCGCGTGTTCACAGGATTCGCGCAAGCCAGCGAGGTTTGCTTATTATTTGCTGGAGGACCGGGCTGCGTTGGGTTCATTACTAGCTAGCTCGTAATTCACCCTCGTCAAAAGTGACGCGACCTAACTGTAACTGACATGCTGTTGCAACTCCTGCTGTGCACGCTCTCGGTTTCAGATCCAAACGCTTCTAATAAGGCATGACCTATCTGAAACCGTGTTAAACCCAAAACAAAAATTCACTTGTCTCCCCCCTGCCCCTTCCTTTTCCAAAATAACTAATCCATTAGCAAATTATGCGGCCTAATTTGTAAGCTGTTCATCAATTGCAAAGTTGTTAGACATTAATATTTGTAAGTCTGGAGTCTATTCCAGAGTAGTGCCGTAACTGTACATAGGCCTAACAAGACCACCGCATAGAGATTATGAACAATTTTTACATTTTTCGTAGTCAAAATTGAAATTGATACCTACTTACTGAGTAAGTGACAAAGTGAAGCGAAACATTTCGGCGACGCTTAAGGGCACTGCCTACCGGCTGGCAGCTGCGAAATTTGGATAGGAGATCCTATGTTAAATAGATTTCTCGCTAGTGCGTTAATTTTAAAGATAGGCGTTTCAAACCAAATGTATTCTCCGCGAATTTTTTAGGAGAAGTTCCCTACGGCGGAGATGTTTCCATAACATGTATAGTCTGTTTGCAAGGAATTTTTAAAATTTATGTTTAACAAATTAGTACATACTGCCTATAAATATCGAAAATATACGCTCGTAGGGATCTTCTCCTAAAAAATTCGTGAAGAATACTGTTGTCTGAAACGCCTATCTTAAAAATTAACGAACTGAGGCGAAATTTCCTTAACATGGGATTTCCTATTTAAATTTCGCAATATGCATTTTTTTATTTGTGGCTGACCCTGAATTTTTGTAAAATAACCTCTGCCAAGCATACCTTAAAATTAATCAAGACAAGAACTTTCAGTTGACATTGTTAAATTTTCTGTAAATAGTCGAGTTTATCTTTTTAGTAAATTAAAATAACAGTAAATGTTTGTCTTTTACACGTCATTTATCAAAAACTATGCTTTCTAAAAAGATATTTATCTGAATAAAAAGTAGTCACTGATAGTGTATGCAAGTGTAACAGTATGTGGTACTAATATAAAACAATTATTTTTGTGACCAGCGCCTTTAACGGTTAAGGTCTTCAGTGCCTATAGGGATGAAACGGGGTAAAAATGGCACAATGAAGGAATGCTAGGGTGGAGGAAGAAAATTGGAGTACTCCAAGAAAACCAATCGGCCAAAGTCTGCTACGGTTCCACCTATAAAAATGCTGGCTTGACATCACCGGGAATTGAATTCCGTTCGCCGCGGTGGGAGGCAGTCTGTCTGGCAACACTGCTCCATCTCCGAGTGTGAGGTACATGTCAGTTACTGTCCTCTCCAAACGTCGTGGCACTGAGCTCCCTAATCCTACAGTTGGACGTAAACAGCCAGGCGCAGCAGCGGGCGGAATTAGTAACGGCGCGGTTACCACTACGTCTATACGCTTGACTATAGGAAGCTATTCATGGAAAAGTGAGAACTTTTGAGCTCATTTAAAATAATAGTCAATAAATATATTTTACTTTTTAAACGCTAGAATTCGTAATTTAAAGCATAAATTTCGATTGTAACCCCACTTTTACCCGGGACTGTGATCTACAGGGTTTTGCATCACACTCTTATGCACTACTCTCTACGCACTAACCATTATCTCAAGAACTTCTGTTAATGCAAGATTTAGAAATTTATGTAAACTTGTAATAACTTTGTTCCTTCTGATAGAAATTACAATACTGAGCTACTTAATTTTTGTTTTAATTTTAAGATACAAGTAATGAATTCTGGGGTAAATAAATAATAATTTCTAAAGTTCTCTACTCACTTACAGCAGCTCTAAATGTAACATCTGATGTAAAATTATTTACAAAACTGTGTCGTGTTGAATCAAAATATACTACATGCTGTATCTTGTGAACTTGTGTGGTCTCGAATGGCATTTGAAATGAGCAAGTATGTAGTCAATTGTTTTAAAATGTTAGTATTATAACATTATTACAGCAAATGTCATTGGTGAAAAAGACAGAAAACACAAATATTGTACTATAGCCAAAGAAGGTCAAATAAACCGGAGGTTGTTGGTTAAGGTAAAAAATCCTGTGTCAGAAGTTTTAATAATATGTGTGGACTAGTCCTAATGCATGCAATTAATTTTGCCATGCTGAATAAGAGAGCAGTTGTCTTCATAATTGATTCTGCCAATTTTTATTGACAGGTGGTCAAAATTTGCCACAAGACATTTAGGTTCAGTACACTATGCCACGCCTCTGAAAGCTATTTAAAACAGCATCGTAATTATGCAGAGAGCTGGCGCGAGAGTCTCCCTCCCCTCTCTCATCAAAAGATACTCGGGATTATGTGTAATTTCCGTGCAATACAACCAGTTAACGGCATTTTAGGTAATTGCAAGTAGACGCATACTTCAAAAAATAGAAGAGTAAACGCTTGCCGCAGAACTCTTAAGTCTGTTATATTGCGATATGCATCACAATATTTACTTATTAACCAAATACTAACAACGGCTTTCTTGTATTATGCCGAGTTCCTTATTTCCCAACACACGTGGCTGTTATGCATTGTAGTTTTAAGAAAACATATAGATGATTATGAATTTTCTTACAACTTCCATGGAAAAGTATTGAATTACCTGTCCTGAGGAGGAGTGAGTGAGTGAGTGAAGAGATTTGGGTTTCTCTTAACATCGAGGTCTTGAGAGCCGATAAGGGTGAAGCGAGGTGAGAATGGAGCAACGCCGGAATGCAAGGGCGGGGGAAACGGGAGATACCCGAGAAAACCCGCTGACCAGCGGCATCGTCTGGCACGATTCCCAAATACGAATATCCGGGAGTGACCCAGCCGGGAATCGAACCCGGTTCACCTAGGCGGGAGCCGAGTAGTCTAACCACTGCACTACTGCCTCTTTAGACATGCTAGAAAACATAGAATTCAGTATAGAGAGGNGGAAGTAGGGATGACCAAGGGGGAGGGGGCCTAAACTCTGTGATTGCCCCAGACCCCGACGAACCTCTGGGCGGCCCTGGATCTATGCAATGCCGCTGTAACAGCAAACACGCCATGAAACTAGGTATTTTAATTATAGGCTATTCACGGTGAAGTCAGCACTCTTTAAAGCCCTCCCAACAGGCATTGACCACTAATAAATATGTTTTATTGGTGCCCCGGACGTTAACTTTTGAGAGTGGTGGAATGTATACACTGTGCTTATTAGTCACATGGCAATGTTTATATTAAAAACTGACGGAAAGACAAAAATTGGCTCAAAGGGAAAATTTAACCGGGCCTTAAAAAATTCTCACTTTACCGTGAACATTCCGTATATTAATATTGGCGCTGTTTTTCACATGCACCCCNTTTACGGTTAGTTTGGACGCTGTCCGTATTGTTTTCTTATCCTCGAGACAGATCTGTGACTGATTCAAGAGTAGTTGACTACTGTCAGTTGCTTTGTTGATCGGCATGTCTTACATTACTTGTTTTTAACCTCACGATTACAATACCTTCTCATACATTTGGGGCCGTGGTGGCTGAGCAGTTAGAGTGCTCGCCTCCCACCAAGGCGAACCAGGGTAACTCCCGGATTTTCGTAAGTAGAAATCGTGCCGGACGATGTCGCTGGTCAGTGGCTTTTCTCGGGGACCTCCCATATTCCCCGCCCTTGCAATCCGGCGCTGCTCCATTCTCACATCATTTAACCCTCATCGGTTCTCAAAACCTCGCTGTTTAGAGCCGCCTTAACCTCTTCATTCACTCAAATACATTTTACTAGTACTTCCCTTTCACCGCTATGAATTACCTTTTATATATTTCTTAACATTCACTGGCATCAATCATAAACTAAATCTGCAGTTCAACTACGTGTGATGGGATCATTTTTTCCAGGTCGGATGGTACAAAGCCGGAGCGCATACAGAGTTGTTTCCCCTCTCCCCGCAAAATCCTACCGACCCGCTCAAACAAGAACCATAACGTCTGGCGCAGACAGTACAGGCAACCTAACTCCTCCGATAGCCTTACATCGTCTTCGAAAATGCATTAGTAAACATTAGAATGTTGATAAACATCTCTGAGTGTGTTTAGTCAAATTACACACATATCAGTTGGTTTTATGCGTAAGAGTTATTTTTTTTTAGTTCATTATTTTAGTTTTTTCCATATAAACCTCCCTACTATTGATGTACGATATGGTCAGTCTTCTCCAAGCACCGCAGGCATCACCTCGAAAAAACAGTGATCTACAGTAAGTTCCCGGGGAAAACTGTAATTCAAGACTGCTCAACACTTCTTCTCCAGTGAGTCGGGCATGTCGAAGTGCATCAAGGTCAGCTGTCACTGCTTAAGTAATGGGAGATGCTCGAGTTAGTTGCTCCAATGCATGTAGTGCACAGATCTTAACCTGCACAGTGGCGGGGTATTATGAAACTACCAGAACATCTCAATAGAAAACTTTCCCAGTAGCCTTTGTACACACAACCACCTCATCACCATCGCCCATTTTGTGTGAACAAATCATACGTACAGAACTGCCAACGCACACGGTTGCTTCCACAGACGCATAACCGCAAGCTATCATCGTGCACTGTAGAACGAGTATGCGTCGAAGCATACTCTCCATAATTCAAATTCCATAACATTTAATTTGCTACAACCTATACATCACAAGATCACCACTGCACATGTAACAGTGCAAAATATTGGCATAGTTCCCATAATGCAATATTATTTGACACGTGCGATATGTGGTGGCCTCGTTGGACAGAATACACGGACATGGTGGCAGGACAGGTACGTGTCACCTGCGTTCCAATGTATGACGATCACTTCGCAAACTGGTATGGAGCAATAACGCGTATAGTATCCAGGGAGGAAACACTCACTAATCGCCACTGAATGCATATTCGAGCACACACTAATTTTATTGGAGGGGCGCTAGTAAATAAATAAATACAAAGTTTTCCCACGCTATCTCCAAGAAATTTACACGTGTAAGCCCAACACACGATGTTGACTTCTTAACAAAGACAGTGATATTGCAGACACATCGTGGTCTTTGTAATGACCTGTATTGATAATCGAAACGAAAACACGCGTTTCTTTCCATTACCTAATGTTTATTGGAAGTCCGAAAGATCGAGATTTGAAGCTCTGGCAAGAAATGAAAATTAAACCAATGGCAAAGACAGCCTAAGTTGTCCCTCTGACAAACCTTTATGTTGTAGTACATTTAGGTATAGTCTGTCTACGGGTAAAGTGAGCACTTTTGAGGCCCTCGTTACGTTTTTCCTTTCAGTCATGTTTTATCCATTAACAGAATTTTAAAATAAATCTTGCCATGTAAGTAATAAACACAGTGTGTATATTCCACCACGCTTGGAAGTTAACGTCTAAGTCTAAAATAAAATATATTTATTGACTATTATTCCAAATGAGAGGACTTTTAAAAGTGCTAACTTTACAGTGAATAGCTTATAGGGGAGTGGCTTTCAATAGAGAAATGAACCCGGCTGTAAAGCAGACACATCTCATGACGTGGTAGGCCTAAACACTAACAAAGTTGTCAGAAAAGTAGGCTACAACTTATGTTGCATATGAAATAATAATGTAAATATTTTGTAACACTGCAAAATATTCTGTTAAAATTTATTTATTCCATAAAAAAAATTATTTGTATCAAAATTTAAGCGTATTTCTTTTCTAGACGCTTTAGTTAGCACATTTCGTAAAAAAAAAAAAAAAATATATATATATATCAAGCAAGGCCATTATAATAATTATTCTGTATGTAATCAAAATATTGTTATCAATATTCACAAATATTTTTAACAATAGAATTTACGCACATACATTTCAGTTAGAAAATAAATGTATGTATAGTTGCAGAAAGTGCGCAGAGCACGATTCTCATAGTACCAGTAACATAACATCTCTGAACCTAAGCTCCCATGGGGAAAAAAGTGTTTTATGCCAGACACCAAATCAAATCTTTGCATTAGGGCCCCCCGCATCCTTTAGAATATGCAAGTGCCTAAATAAAAAAAGGCTGGTTTGGAATACGACACAAGCATGCCAATTACGCACTGTTTATTATACAATGTTTGCAAGTATGCCGCATTAAATTGTCCAGAGCTGGGAAACCAGCTGAATGAGCTATAGCAGAGATGTTTAGAGCCTATCACATTTCACGGTTGCAGGGTTTACGATGGTAGTAACATTTACTGCCCCGTAAACAGGCTGGTCGCGCGACTGGCACGCGCCGCAGCGGCCCAGCAACAAGCCGGGCCAAAACTGTCGCACCCCGCGCACCCCGCGACGACACACTCCGTTCCACCATTGGACGCCGCCTCAGCCAATGGCGAGCTCGCGCTCTCCCGGCTGGCGCGGCGCGTTGGCGCACACAAACCGGCAGGGGGGCCTGTGACCTCAATGTGACTTGCAAGGTTGCTGTCCGTACGAATTTATCGTGTGCACGAACATTCAGCACTTACGTACGAACACGCAGCACGTGTATTCTGGTATGCGACCCTACGGCAATTTCTCATTCTCTCAGAGGTAGCACATTAAAAAAAAACTAGCGACAACCATTGCACATGCAAACCTATGTAAAATATAGCAAAAAAAATTATATTGACAGTAATACGTACAGAAGAGAGTTATTCAGCACCGCTCAATGTAGCAACCTCAACTGTGCCACATTTTCCGTTATTCCAAACGTATTTCGGGCTCTGTCATTACGATCACGCTTTCAACAAAACGCTAGCGTGGTGGTACAGTACGAGATGCTTCGCGCACGCATGTCGGTAAGCAAATCTCGTCGCGGCCTAAAAAAAACCGGAAATTCACGGCTAGCGACCTTAGCGCGTCCACCCTAACCTCCGCGTTGCCCCCGTGATTTCCGGAGGGGTGAAGCCCCTCCGATATGCCACAGGCCACGCGACAATCTCCCCCCCNCCATTCCACAGGCGAGCACGAGTGAAGGATCAATTGCGTTAAGCCGGCGCGGCGGTGAAGTTGTTTGGCAAAAATCAATCGGCCTACACAAGACTCCTAGGAGTGCAAAACTCTAGTATTTTTAACAATGCACCTAATTCATTGGCGAAACCCCTCGACAGCCAACGGAAATTTTTCATTTTCGCAAATGCATCTGAATACAAATTAATTTACATTACTGCAATATGTACTTTGAAAGCACAATCGCCTAGTATGCGGCTTTCACAGGCTCCCTTGCACTGACCATTACAAAAGCCACGCTTGCAATAATTCGTGTATAAGGGATGTAGGAGAATAAACACGCGACGAACTGTGGCTAGAAGTTCGGCACAAAAAAAAGTTTCAAATGTACAGCGTAAAGTAGCAAGGATTTTCTGTGTGAAATTTAAAATAGCCCTTTAATACTGCAAAGATATCTTAACATACGTTTAAAAAATAATTTATTCACAGGTAATTTACTTTTTTTACTTATTACTAGTAATTTATATTTTAAAAATATACTGATAATTAACTATTCTGAAAAACAGCGACCGAGCAAATAACTGGAAAAATGTAATTTCTAAATAGTGTTGTGTTGTTAATATGTAATGGTTATATGTCTTCAAATGTTTTATGTATATGAACTACTTTATATTGTTTTCACTTTATTTTTATGGAATATTACGTGTCTACGTGAATGTTTCAGACATGAAACACGAATAAAGTTTTCAGTCTGTGCGACTTTTCCCCTCCCAATACTCCATATAGTATATGTAAACACACCACTCAGTAATTTGTGCTGAAAGTCCATGGAGGATAACGTTGGTATAGTAGTATCAACTTTAATGAATTGGCGAGAATGCTGATACTCTGTTTACCTTTCTGCGTGATAGGAAAATAGGATTTTTGTTGGTTGAGATATCAAAAGGGATAATCACGGACGGGTAAACATCGAGTCAAGCATGGTTATCATTTTCTGCGTAGGCTTAAAAAGCAAGGAATATTGGTTGAATTTTTACCAGGCGCGCCGCATTATAGGTACAACGCGTCCGCCGAGTGAGTGGTTTTTTTTAACTTCGCCATGCAGTAGATTACACGTCGCAGCCATCATTAAATACTGAAAACATCCTCATAACATTTACGAGAAGGACATTACGAAACCCAGCTTTTCGGAGGTGTTCTTAAATAACTTCGAGATAATTATGTATGTAATTGCCTATTGAAATAATGCTGAATGCCGTAAATTAAAAATAACTAAGCAATTAACACTACAATACGTAGATAACGAACTGAGTTTCACTTCTACTAATGCTCTCATAAGGCCAGAGATGTAACAAATCACTCCAAATATTTACAGCATATTTAAAAATTAGTTTCAAGAACTGGAGAAAGGTGTCACGAAAATCAACTATTGCATAGTCTTTCCACAACTTCTAACAGTGCAACCATATTTGCGTAATTCTTTCCTCATTATATAGTAACATTTTTGCTTATAAAATATGATTAAAACACCAACAAGGACGTAGATTCCCCGGGAAACTAAAAAAGGCAGGACCTAACTGATTAAAATGTATAACATCAATAAGCAGTCTCGTAATTTATTCAGAAACAGATCCACGCCCCAGACGTCCCGCAGACTACTGTAGATTAAACACGCCCTGCAAACACACGCCCATGTCGACTCTTATAATATAAACGGCGGAACAAACGTACGAAACTATGGTAATGTGCTAACACTCGAGACATGTTCCACGTCAAGTATCAAGTACTTCCGTAGCGTTATTTGTTTAAAACGCGTGATAAACCGAGTTCCTGTCTTCCAAACAGGAAGGTGGGGTGACAAGCGCATACACAAAACTCCGGATTGGAACACAGTGCCACTAATGTAATATGATAAGAGTACACCAGACTTGCATGCACCCATCGCGGAGAATTGGGCGGCTCTTAACAGCGAGGTCCTGAGAGCCGATGAGGGTGATTCAGGTGAGTATGGAGCAGCGCCGGAATGAAGAGGCGGGGGGAAAATGGAAATCCCCGAGAAAATCCGCCGACCAGCGGCATCGTCCGGCACGTTTCCCACATGCGAAAATCCGGGAGTGACCCGGGCAGGCCAACCGCTCAACCAACGCGGTCCAATCAGGCTAAAGGTAATGTGTATATGTGCAGTATAATTTTTTTCAGAGCCAGAAGCTAAGTCGGAACGTAAAGACGAACAGCGATTACAATTAAAATTCACTGAGCACATGTAAAAAAAACTAAATTACATCCTTTATTATTTTATTCGAGGTCTACTGAGTTGGGACATAAAACACATTTACCTCGCCAACACTTGTATTAACAAGGGGGAGGGGGTCAATCTTGATGTCTTGTATGAAATTACTTCAGTAACTATGCGAAGCTATTAAAAAAAATAGCTACGATCCCACAAATACTTAATCTAATGTTCACAGAACAAAATGAAGATGCCAAAAATTCAAGCGTTGCACTTTTAATGCAGACGTTAATATGTGTAAGTTCTCACAAGTCACTGCCAACTTTACTCGGAGTAAGCCAGTCATATTTGAGACTCTACAACCAAAACTACATGGTACAATTTTTTCACAGTACAATGCTCCTCACGAAAGAAGTTGAATGTTTATGCTATATCATATGTG
This sequence comes from Clitarchus hookeri, assembly GCA_002778355.1. Lineage (NCBI taxonomy): Eukaryota > Metazoa > Arthropoda > Insecta > Phasmatodea > Phasmatidae > Clitarchus > Clitarchus hookeri. The sequence continues at coordinate 3,754,165 of NQII01000003.1, forward strand.
GTTACAGACGGGTTCTTACAAACATTGAGGACAAACAAGACTGATATCAGAACCAATGTCTTCTACAATGGACACCTGAAACACCTACATTTAGTTTCTAAAAAATGCCTCATGAAATAATTACTACATTTTTTTTTAACTTTTGACGAATTTCTGACTTTTATTTTGTATGTAGGCGAACTGAATCGCTTATAATATGTCCTGATTTTTTTTATTTTTAAATAAATACTGGTTGATTTCAGAAGTGCTCAATGGTGAATCAACTATACATTTTTACGATATGGCGCATAACCACGTTTAACACCAAACCCGTGATTTTTCCACTTGAAATAAGTGTACATTTGATTCGGTGACGTTTTATATGAACTCAGCAGCTGTTCACCTGCTTTTGCAGGGTATTCAACATTATTCAACAAATTTACCATATTCCATCCCTAAATGCATGCAGCTATGGAAGGGTATGATCTTAGAAATTTAACGAATCATTATATCAATAACGAGTAATACCAGATCCCATCTTACGATGCAAAAAGATAATTGAGGTATCTTATAATAACTGTTACATTTCGAAGTTTTACTAAATTATTATTACTACTATTATTATTAAGACTACAACATGTTTTGCTATTATTTAAAGCTCAACCTCACACGTCATGTTGAATTACTGGTTTCTGGCTTATTTCGCTTGTTATGGACACTTATTTAGAAACTACAACTATCCCTTTCTGGCAATATACATTACGCTGTGTAACAAACACAAATCCTGAACTTCTGTCAAGAAGTTATGACGTAATTAGTGCAACATAATTGTCTAATTATCATTATATTGTTGCTGTGTCACAATTCCCAGAAAATGCGTAGATAAAATTTGGCGACTACAACAGAAGGCATTTGTGAAATGTAAACGTGCTATGTAAGACACATTTTGTCATTCCATTGTAAATAAAATTATGATAAAGGTAAAATGCAACATGGCGGATGATACCGAGCATTTTCTGCTGCATGTTATACAATATGGACGGCAGACCAGCGAAAAACAATAAACATGCTGTAAAAAAATTGTGTAATTTTACACTAAATGTATGTGGCAGCAGTGTCTCCACTGATGTCGGTGTAATTTTACACCTACATATGTCAATGTTTTTTTTACTCTACATTCAAGTAAATTTATCCTACAAATTAATAAAATAACATGTACTATGTATAACTAAATTTACATAGAATGACGTAAAATTACTATTACCATGTAGCAGAAAATAAACTGCAACATTCTTATATTTCCTCCCCACGGCAAGTAAGTTTACACAGACATCGCAATTGTAATTTTACCACTGTATATGTGTATTTTCTCACTTACAAAAAGTAAAATAGCAGATTCACTGTGATTGTAATTACAGTTTCTGTGCATTTTTCACTGTTTTACTAAGAAATTTTACCGTCAGCATACGTTCTTTTACAACTGCGTTATGTTAATTCACATACTTTGTATGTGTATTTCTAAAATTTTCACGTTATTTTACTCCCTTTTATAACTTGGTAGTTTAACAGAGTTATAAAAAAGTTATCTACAAAATGTGGGTAAGAAATGACTTCAATTTTACTACTCTAAATAAAACTAAGTGTTAGGTGTGAGCCGCGGGAGGGACGGGAGTGCCTCAGGACTAGGACCCATACGTCTACAAGGGAAAGATTTCATACAAGGAGACATGCATCCCGACCATGGCCACAATTGGGGCCATGACACCCTCCCTGAGTGTACTTATAGCTAAACTACTATAACTGAGAAGAGAAAGGAAAAAAACCGGCATAGACACCGTAAAAACCCTTTTGACAGGAAATAATTCCAAATTGTTACATGCATTAATGGAAAATGTTACGGGAGACAGGTAGGTATGAACAATACTCTTTATTAGTGGGTAGAGAAATACTAGCAGAGAGGGGGCGGGACATCATCTTTGATTTTTATTATTTGACGCTGCCTTAAGCAGAGTAATGCTTGCACATCACACTGGTGAGGGGAGTGGCAAACTTGTTTTTACAGTGCATATTTAGCAGTAATTACTACTATTATATCTCAGTTTACAAGAAAAAAATAAACTTGGTTCCTTCCGTGTCAGGCGATCAGCGATATTCTCGAGGAGGAACGCAAGACGAAAGAGACAAGATTCTCTAGGAGACAATATCTGCTCACACACGTGTGCACATCTACAAAACTGCCTCTTTACAGTGGAAGAGACACGTATGATGGAAACTTTGGTGCCGTAATATCGAGAGGGAAGTAACAACATTAAGAGTGGGCGGGACATGACTTAACTCGTTACAGATTAATCACATTTTGCAGTTTTTCAGAAGTCATTATAGAAAAACGAAGTAAGGTACATCCTGCACAATTGTTTTGACTAACTTTGTGAGAAAATATTGTACCATAGTGACGTATTTCAACCGAGCTACTTCTTCCGCCGGAAATGTTTACGTGTCATTGCGGCCCAAGACATTATGCAAAATAAATGAATCAATACGGCGAAACATTTGCCCACAAAGCTGGCAAAAACCATTATCTAAGATTGCCATTTCTTAGTTTCTCTATGTTGGCATGCAAAATCTTGCGATCTCCAACTGGCATCTTAGGAGTCAATTTTTTGTCACGCCCTCTTACGTTAGCCCACAGAGGACAAGAATTCATGACATCGAAAAAGCTTTCACTCAACACAGTATATATATCTCTCTTTTTTTAATTTCCTCTTTTCCCGCAGCCAGAAAAACTGACCACCACTTGTGCTACGCCCGCAAGTGGTTTATTGCAAATAGGCCTACTACGAACACTGTTTAAACATGAAAATGATCCGTGTATAGCAAATGTGTAACAGGAAAATATTTGCAAATACTGACAAACCTGTCCCCGTTACAAAATTATTTCGTGGCAGTAACTCACAATGAGATAAAAATTTTATTTTCCTTTTGTGACACAGAAATATAATATTTTTAACAAATCAGACTGTAAATATTAACGAAAATGTTTGCCTTCTACTATCGCACTAAACTCCGTTTCAAAGAACCTAACAAATTAATACGATATGAAGCTGCACAGAAAGGGTAACAAATTTCTACCGATTGCAAAATGGATTGCTCGTGAGAATTAGAGATGCGTTACTAAATACACAGTCGAATCACACTATTATGACCACCTGCTAGTATTCAGAGTAACCGCCCTTCGCAGTATGGACAGTAGCTAGACGAGTTGGCAGTGTCTCTGGAACCATGCTGTCTGCAGTGCGTCCCAAAACTGTTGAAGAGTGCCAGACGGCGAACACTACGATCGAGGTGGCCCCACAGATATTCAATTGGATTGGGATCGGGGCTATTTGGGGACTAGGGGGGAAATTTAACGTATTTATCGTGCTCTTCCAGCCACGTGCGGACACTTTTACTAGCCGTGTGACAAGCCACATTATCGTGCTGGAAGATCCCATCCTCCCGAGGAAAGACAATAATCATGTACGGGTGGACGTGATCGCCCAGGATGGATTCATAACGAAATCGATCAAGAGTGCCTTCCACGCGGATGATGGGACCTAGAGAATACCACCAGAACATTCCCCAGACCATAACACTGCCCCCAACCGCCTTGTGTTCGTCCTGCAATGGATGCAGGGTGTCGGTTCTCTGACGTTTCTCGCCGGACACGCTGACGTCCATCCGTTCTATGCAGCTGAAACAGTGACTCGTCGGAGAAGACTACCCGTCGCCTATCAGCAGCGGTCTAGTCGCTATACAGTCGAGAAAATTCCAGTCGTTTTCGTCGATGCACCTGTGGTAGCATGGGTATAGTCACCCTCCGCCTACTCCGGAGCCCCATTCGCAGAAGGGTTCGCTGAACTGTTGCGGTATACACATGTCTGGATGCCCACTGGTTCACTGGACGGTGAGATGTTCCACTGTAGTCTATCGGTTGGCCTTCATGCACCGTCGTAGTCAACGTTCACCTCGGACATCAATGGCGCGTGGAGCTTCGAAGTTTCCACGACGGTTATTCCCAATGGTGCCATTCGTCCACTCACAACACGCCTTTACCACAGAGGCACGTGAACAGTTCACAAACATAGCTGTTTCCAAAATGCTGCCCCCCCCCCTCCCCGGGTCAGGAATGTGTAAATCGTTATGGACTGTCATTAGTGTATGTTTTTCTAGATTAAATGTTTGTAAAATTTTAACTCGTGGTTGATTCTTCCGTCATTTATTACGTTTTGTCAGGAGGATTGCGTGTTTCTCAAACATTTGATTAAGTTATATTGTTTTCGATGCAGTTGTCCTTTATTATTTTAATTGGTATGCTTACTATTTTTGATATTATGATCTGTTTTACCTTTGTCCATGTTTGATTTGTTTTCGTTTTTGGCTGGTTTTAGCCTAAATCTACTTTTGATTATGCGTAATGGGTTTTAACTATCGAGCGGGAATGGTGGGTTTGTGTTGAGTTTTTTAAAGATATTATTCTGTAATGTAAAATATAGTTAACTTCTTGTCTTGGGACACATTAAGGAACGAAATACGGCCGAGAAGTTTCTGCGAACTCTCCTACTAATTACTGCGTTTCTTTGCAAATACAGGTTGTCCGAAAATTCTTTCCCTGATTGCAAACTTTATTTACATCCGCTATATGCCAGATAGAGGTGTGAAACTGTAGACAACTAGCCAAGTTTTCTGTTGCAGGTTTCAGTAACGTGGCTGTAGTGTAGCAGTTGCAGTGTCCAGAAAACCGGACATGTTCATACATCAGGAAAAAGGTCAGCGTGTCCGAACCCCAATGAGGCTGTGCACCATTATGTTGAAAAATTATATTTGGGTGATACTTTAACCACTGAGGAACAACAAACAATTGCAACCTGTCCAGATACACTGGAGATGTGATGGTTTTCTCATCGAAAAATGGTTCGATAATTTTGTCATGCAAAAGCACACACCAAACATTCACCTTTGGGCTGCCTCTGGTACACTGACACCTCACCAGGGGGCTCTGAAAGCTAAATACGCACGTTATGTCGATTCACTACACCACTGACAAAAAAGGTTGCCTCGTCAGAAAAAGCTACACGATTGAGATAGCCATTATCGCCCTCAATAATTCATAACATTTCGACTGTAAAGTCATACCGATGTGTGGCATCATTGGGCAACAAAGCCTGAACAATTATCACTTTGTATGCACGAAACAATAAACGTTTGTGTAAGATATCATGGGGAACTTTCTGGCATCTGTAATTCACGTGAGGCCCTACGTACTGATTTATTGGGACTTCACACAAAAAACTCTCTCACTGTTTCCACCCTTTCAGCTGAGGTTGATGGTCGGCCAGTAAGCAACATCCTGTGTTCTAGAACTGTCATACTACGACTTCATGTCCTTGACATCGAGCGGCACCTTTCCATACGTTATCTGAAAGTTCCTCTGCACTGTTATTGATGAGCGGGTCTCGTGGTGTCAGAGGAGACAATGAGCTTTTTCCTAATTTATGAACATGTCCGGTTTCCTGGACACTGCAAGTGCTACCTATAGCCCCGTTACTGAAATCTGCTACAAAATAAACTTGATTAGTTACCCAACTTTTGGCACCAGTTTCACATTTCTATTTTACATATACAGGGGATGGACAAAATAATATTAAGACCTGAAATATACACAATATTTAATTATTTATAAGCTTTTAGAACAGCTGCAATTCTTCGCGGAATAGATTCGTAGAGTGTCTGAATAGTTTCCAACGGAAAGTTGTCCCATTCTTGTACCAAAACATCCGCCAATTGCTTCAATGATGTTGGAGATGGAAATCTGCTCCTCACTCTCTGCTCTAAAACTCCCCATAACGGTTCAATTATGTTGAGGTCTGGCCAAGGAAGATGTTTGATGATATTCTGATGCTCCTCAAACCAAGACTGAACCTTTTTGGCTGTGTGTATGGGCTCATTATCATCTTGGAATATGGCAGTGTTTGGCTGCAATATGCTAGTCATAGTAAGAACTTCATCATTGACGATGTCGAGATATTAATTTGCAGTAATCCGGCCAGTGATGTGAATAAGAGGACCAGCTGAATACCACGATATAATCGCCTAAATCATAACGGAACCTCCCCCATGCTTGACTGTAGGAAGCAGGCAGTCCGGACCATAGGCTTCTTTTGGGGTTCTCCATACATAAACCCGGCCGTTTGCAGGGAACAATGTAAACGATGATTTATCGGACCATACCACATTCTTCCAATCATCAAGTGTCCAGGTTTTATGATCGTTTCACTAATTCTTTCGCAACTTAGCGTTGGCTTCCGTTATAAAGTGTTTCGAAATTGTTGCCCTTCCATGAATGTTAGCTTTGTGGAGATCCCGCCGTACTGTTTTTGTCGAAACAGTATTACTTAAGTGAGTGTATAGTTCTGCTGTCACTTTTGCCGCGGTAGTTTTATGTTGTCTGGCCACAATTCTTTTTAATGTTCGTCGGTCTCTGTCAGTCAACTTTGGGTTTCGCCCACTATTCCTCTTCGCCGATGATGTTTTACCATGTTTTGTGTATGCTGCCATTACCATGTATACTGTCGCTCGTGAAACTTTAAACAATTCAACTGTTTTAGTCACAGACGCTCCCGCTAACCGAGCACCAACGATTTGCCCTCTTTCGAAGTTTGAGAGATCACACATTTCACCGATCGCTTGTTTTAACCGTCGCAGAACAAAGCGTATAATACCCTGAAATATAACCTACAAGACTTGGCACGTAAACTGTGCAATACATACGCGTCGCATTATTTACACGGAAGCAGTGTTGCCAACATGCAACAAAATGTACTATATTGCATGGTGTTCATTTTATTTTGGCCATCCCCTGTAGATTTTATAAATAAAGTTTGTAATCAGGGAAAGACTTTTTGGGCACACGTACTCTAAGTTAACGCTAGCCCTTGCAGTACATTATGCGTGCCTCGGCAATTTTACTTTTCACCAATTAAGAGAGCTGGATTATAAACTGCTTTATAGTAAGACAAAAAACGAAGTTAAAACTACTGCAGCATACCTTACCAATAAAATATTGGACGCAAACAGTCCATGATTACGTACCTACTGTCACGGTTCATCTACGTGACGTCTTCACTTGAAGACTCGCCCGGTCATCATCGATTCAAAATTTATAGATAGGCATAACAATTCATTTTCTGAGAGTTTAACACCAGAAAAGCACTAAACTGTAACATTTAAGAGGTAAACAGTGCTATAACTAAACTAAATTTGACTGCACCATATAAAAGCTATTTCATGACAGTCGCTGAAATGTCACTTATTTTAATACTATTAACGAACTACACTGTTCTAGCGATGATTTATGCCCAGTCCCAGTAATTCCCACAACTCCAAGGCACCGTTTTCCATTACAGTCCTCTTAATTTGACAGTTGGTAACGCTTGTTGAGCTAGTGTTTCAGTGAATAGCAATTTACCAACTTAAATCACTTAAAAACATATCAACGTTGCAATTAACATTAGTTTATAATTTTGATTCGATCTTAAGTTTGGAAGAGTATGGAGGGAATTACGACGGAGCAAATAATGTGAGCTCTTTACTTGCATGTCAATAAAACTATTCAAATGCATATAGTAGAATGCAACTTTTAATAATGGAAATGAAAGCTAGGCCTGGTGTGCTATTACATACAAACATCAAAACCAGTAGTTTGAACATTTAGGTTTATGACCAACGCCCACATTCATAAGAGGTCACGGAATTCGTTTTACAGGAGTTACACACTCGCCAACAAAACGACTTATAGAATGTTTTAGCAAAATGCAATAATGAATAATACTTTTGCACAGACAAGTCTTTACTCCTACATATAATTTAAGCATATCATGCTTAGCAAATAAATGTACAAATCAACAGTAAAATGTCTCGACCACACTGTCAAAATTTCTCCTTCAAACACACGTATTTTACAATAAAATTTTAAGATGAAATAATAGCATCAAGTTTTACAATCAAATGAATTTGGTTAAATATTATAAATGTTCCTGGAAATTTGACACACTGTCAAAGTTTTTTATTTGGCGGGCCAAATTTAAATGTAATTTTGAATGCGGGTTAATGCTCTTGTGCTACTATGCAGACTATTACAGAAAGGAGTATTAAACACGTTGAGATTTATTTTCACTTCTGAACTAAATTTTAAATTTATCACGCATATAATGCTGCGCGATGAAATTAACTTCATTTAACGATTAATAGTTTGGTTCAATGTGCACTTCCAACAACATTCATGTCCTGATATATATTATATAAAGTAATTATCTCCATGACCTTATTTCGAATCTATAGTTATTGGTCGTTATTTTAAAGTTTAGTGACGTCAGAAATTAGAAGTTTTTAATGTGCGTGGTTCAAATTGGCTGAACTCGTCAAACACCCAAGAAATTTTAGAATACGTCCTATACTTACATTATCGCGAAGCGGCGTTTGTGGAGGAAAATAATAAAGGACGCTCACAACAAATGTCGCTATCACAGCTATGCGAAAAATAGTCACAGCTGAAAACCTGCATAGCTAACTAAGCAGAGGCGTTACTCTATATAAAGGGGCTAAATACAGATTAAATTAAGGCAGCTCACTTACACGTTTACTTAATGAATGCGAAAAAAAACTCGCTCTGAATCAAGATAAATTAGTTTTTAGGCTATACAAGACGTTTAAAATGGATTTCATTCCATTTATTATCCCAGGAGTTCATTCATAGCTGAGTGTTAATTTAGCTGTCCTTCCAGCAATATGGGGAGAGATAAAATTATAAAGCGCGAATTTATTATAAAAAATAAAAAAAACATTCATTATGTTAATCTAGATTAACAAACAGTCACACCAAATAAAATAGAGAACCTTAATCCTTGTTCGACTCAATTTAAAAACTATATTAATTACAGTAATGCATTATTATTATAACTGCAGCTAACTATAACAGAGAAATCAATCATAAATAGCCAGAATTTGCACAGGGATGGAACCAGTTACATTGTACCTAATAACCTTACCAGTATTTTGGATTTTATAACTTTTAAAATAGGTGTCCAATAAAATAACAAATAGTGCCTTGGTGCTTACTTAGGTGGGGGAATCCGTGAGTTTCGCTGTCAACACAAGGGTAAATCATTAGCATAAATCAACCTATCCTTAACTAATCTTAAAACTATGAGGCAAAATACTTAAGTGGTTGACGTCCGCCACCCTCTAGCCTCCTGAGCATACTCTCGTGATGCGGCTAACACTCGTAGTGATCGGACCGGACGTAGAACCTCGGTCATCTCCCTCCATGGAAGCCGACAACGAGATCAGTATACATCATTCTGAACTTAGGCTATCCATAACCATTTCCAGCTCTATGGGCGAGCCGAAGCCCAAGCCCCGAGCTCCCCTAGAGCACTATGAGGAATAAGTATAATCATCCGCCATTTTTGGTAATTTTGGTGCTCACTCCAGTGTACGTTTTGATCTTTCCGACTTTTCCAAGGATTGTTTCAAACCAAGGAACCCGAAAACTGACTTTTAAATTTAAATCCTTACTCTTATTCATTCACATATAATGGAAGTTCGCTACGAAAATTCGCCGTTCTTGGCGATCCATCGAAAAGAAAACGTGTTTGATATTGGCAAGCTACCTCAGCCAATTAAGTTTATCATCTTTCCTCTTCCCTTAAAAGACCTAAGAACAAATGTCAATATCGGATGATTCTATTCTGGATACTGATTTACATTGTAGTTTACCAAGCTTAAAATATTTATCACAATAATATGATGTTAATTAATAACACTATGGCCGCAAAAATTGCATACGTTAAAAAAAATAGTTCTATGCAAAAAATGACTTCATTGTTGTATCCACCAATTTCCTTCAAAGTGTACGTGAAAAAAATTGATCTTGAGTCTGCTCGCCTTCTCACGTATACAAAGCTATACTCTTATTTTAAAAAACGAAAGAAAATACTGTAAAAATATCTATATTAATGATTATCGTACACGTACACACCAAAAATTGTATATTAATGGGGGAAACTGAGAAAGATCAATAAAACTTGTCCAGTTACATAGACAAAATTTTAATTACCTGCCGAAGATCTTATTCGTATTAAATGTATCTACCTCATTATTTAATGCTGTATTATTATTTTGTTTAATTACAAGCTGATGTATTCTGTCAAAATGTAACTGATTTCACAATGGCCTATAACAAGCCTTATAATTTTAATTACACATATTGTGTGTGCTGTGCTCTAGCATTATTTGTTTACTTGCTTCCTCTCGTTTTTATACTATTTGGATTGTAATTTTTTGTACTGTTTGTATTGTCTGACTAGTTCTATCAAATGTAACATGTGCCAATAAACAGATTAAATTAACCATATTTATGTACAAAAGGATAAACTGAACAACAGTGTAACACAGTAAAATATTTTGTTGTATATATGAATGTTTTAAATGTAATACAAAAGAGTCTATTATTAATTTTAATTTAAGCGTATTTCCATTCTAGATGCTTTAGAAATAACACTTTGGAAAACAAATATCAGGCAAGACCATGATAATTACTCTGAATGTATGTGATAAAATATTTGTACCATTGTGTTTACAAATATTTGTAATTATTAATTTTATGAATACCCATTTCAGTATAAAAATGTTACTTCAGTAGCTAAAATTAATTAATTATTTAAATATGTTTAATATTACTACTAATTTTTATTACATAAAATTAGAGTAATTATTATGCCAGTGTTGCTTGATGAATGTACTTTATGAAGCATCCGGAATGAAAATACGCTTATACTTTATGAAGCATCCGGAATGAAAATACGCTTAAGTTTGATTTGAAAGTGACTTTTATTAATTGATTGTTTTAATATTTAAACTAGTAAATTGTATCAAAATATTTTACATTGTTACAAAATATTTACTTTCTTCTTTCACACGCAACTTAAATCATACTTGTTTAACAAGTTTGGTAGTATCTGTACTACTTTTTGATGAGCTCTGCATGTTGTACAGTCGGGTGCAGGTGCTCCATTGCAAGTCACTATTCTTCTACCTTAAAGGCTTAGCGAATCACACTTTAGGTACCTTGCTGATTTAAATTTAATTAAAATGATTTATGCTAACTGTTTAACAGTACGTTTTTATAAACAAAAGAAAATGCTGATTAATACTAGAAATTTGAATTTTACAGTTTTGATACAAAAATCTTAATATACAGTATTTGAATTATCGATTGGAATATTGGAAATTATTATTCTAAAAAAAATCGACTGTATCGAAATTCGAACCCGCAACTTTTGGCTTTACTGTCGCGCGCCAATTCGGCTATCACACACTTCCATAAGGCCTGCATGCTATACAGTATTAAACAGTACTGCGGTCACTGTCTTGTTTTCTAGAGTTAAGGGCACTGCTCACCGGCTGGCAGCTGCGAAATTTAAATAGGAAATCCCATGCTATGTAAATTTCACCTCAGTGCGTTAATTTTAAAGATAGGTGTTTCAAACAAAATTAGTTATTCTGGAATTTTTAGAAGTTCCCTACAGCGGAGATGTTTCCATAACACGTATAGCCTGTGTGAAAGGAATTTTTAAAATGTATGTTACACAAAAAAAAGTACATACTGCCTATCTACATTGAAAACGTACGATCGTAGGGATCCTCTAAAAAAAATTCATGAAGAATACATTTTGTTCGAAACGCCTATCTTTAAAATTAACGCACTGAGGCAAAATTTTCTTCACATGGTATTTCCTATTTAAATTTCGCAGCTGCCAGCCGGTAGGCAGTGCCCTTAAAGTAATGTTATTAAGATTTAAATATCAGTATTCTATACATTTGTAACTTCAGCTGTAATAACGCAGTAACTTACTTCACAACGCTTTGAATTAGGTGGTTTCCATTTCCTCATCTGCAATTCTGCAACCAAATGGCGCATTTCGTCAAAGTAAACTTAAAATAGCCGAAAACCCGCTGTTGTGCTGTCTGCACACTTTCGAAGACAACCCAGCACTTTGAGCAAAAAAGTACTGTATACAAGAGATACGAAATCATCCGTGTGTCTCCTACTCTTTACTTGCGATAGAAGCTACCGAAAGGAAAAACTGGAATTTGATAGCATACTCCTAGCACACTGCCTGTCATACGTTTGACCAAAAATGATGGACAATTTTACCTAGTCTTGATACTGTCTAAAGCTCACCATCCGCATCAGCTGAATCCGCCCGCACTTTTGAAGACTCGGCAATCTACTCCCCAGTTAATCAAAACCTGTCCCAGGGAGGGTCAAGGGCCCGCATAGGCACGCACTTCACACAATAACAATCACTCAATCTCACCCTGTACAACGACTCTACGCCTCCCGAAACCATCCATTCTGTTCGACCTCAGTTCATCGACTCCTCGACCTGAAAACACAGAGTAACACTGCGCTCGCGGCCTCGACTGTTGAACAAGCGAGACCTCGGTTGTAGAACCAGAGGCTGGCCGGTTTCCTACTCACACATTCCGCAACCAGCGACCGCCGATCGCCGGAGAAAACTGCACATTTCACGGAATATAAAACTGAACCCTTGGACGCCACAGATTCCGTGAAATGTCAGCAGAGCCCCACACGTGGACGACCTCCTTTTGAGAAATCCCGAGCCTCGCGGCCTCACAGTCGTGCCAAAGAAAAATGTTCAAATTACAGAACACGATCCGTTACAGAATGGCAAAATTTGATGGCAACTGGGGCCACCCAACATTTTCAGACAAACATGGGGGCTTTTATGGCGTTTCGGTGACGTCATAACTTCCCAACTTTATTTTACCAAACTTATCGGAAGCAGTTTGACGCTCGCGCTCAGACGGGCGTGCGTGATGAGGATCGTGGCGGCGTGAACGCGGTCGCGCATGCCCATGCTCCAGATCATAGGTCGCTCCGCAGAGAGAGAGAGAGAGAGAGAGAGAGAGAGAGAGAGAGAGAGAGAGAGAGAGAGACAGACAGACAAACAAACAGACAGAACGACGCGTTCTGCAAGCCTGGCTGGATCGTGGACGGAACTGGCGGAGTGAGCATTCCCGTTGTAATCAACCCCCGAGTCACACACTGAACTACTTTTATTTTGCCTCTGGAACCGTCAAAACCACGTGGCTCCGACTGAAGTCAGCTAGTTATTTACATAAACACGTGTTTTTAAGCTGTGGAGCACACAATGACCAACTTTTAAAGCAACGTGAATACATTCGACGTACGACGTGTATAATGTCTATTATATAAACACACACACACACACAAGGTGTTTCAGGGGGAAACAGACACACGTTAAGAGGTGATAGTATGCACCATTCTCAAGGAAAAACGTCAATAAACATATGCTCAATTCGCAATGGTGTCCGAGACACAGCTATGTGATACTGACGGCGTCGTTTCTCAGTGAACGTGTGGTGCGGTATTATTGATAACCAACTCATTGGTCCAGTTATTGTAGACAACCCTCTTAACAGAGAACGGTATCCACACTTCCTGCATAATCTGTTGCCGGAGTACTTGGAGGACGTTCGACTGGCAACATGGGCTGGAATGTACTTGCAACAGGGCGGAGCCCCTGCACATTCCACACGACGAATGGTACAGTATCTATATTAAAGCTATCCTGGCCATTGGATCGGTCGCGGCGGTGATGTTGCTTGGCCACAACGGTCGCCCGACCTTACTCAACTATATTATTGTTTGTGGGATTGGTTGAAGACCGAATTCTACAGGCAAAAAGGGCAGCACACAAGGGAGGAATTGCTTGCTAGCGTGTTCTATGCTTGTGCGCACGTTAAAGAAGAATGTGGATACTAGCTCCGATTAGCAACACAGCATCTGACCACACGAGCTGAAGTTGGTGGTGGCATTTTTGAACATGTGCTGTAAATGGAATTTACACAATAAAACCCAACACGTAACGATCTGTTCATTTACTATAACCTGTACCGTTCCCATTCCTGTCAATTTAACATAGCTGTATCTCGGACTCTTGACACCTTTGCGAATGACCCTCTTAACTTATGTCCGTTTCCCCCTGAAACCTCCGGTATAATAGGCATCACACAAAGGCACGCGCACTTATTTATATTTGAGTATTACTGTTAAAAACAATATGAAAACAAATGTCCACACGTCACTTGGCATTTATGTAGGGGTAAACCATGAGCTAAAGTTAGGTAGGGCATACACAGAACACGATGATCAGTCTACCTCATCTTCAGTACATGATCTGGCCGGTTTTTGTTAGGGCGGAAGGCTCTCGCAGTGACATACTTAGTGAGGTAGCCCAGTAGTAAACCACTCTTACTCGCATTCGGGAGGAAATGTGTTCGATTCCCGGTCCAGCCACCCTGATAGATTTTCCCATGGTTTTCCGAAACCACTACAGGCAAATGCAGAGATGGTTCCTTAAAACTGGCTTTGGATGATTCCTCCCAAATTCCTGAAATATGTAAGAGCGTTCTCCAACTAAGGCGTTGTAACTGTTCATATACCAAATTTAAAAAAAAAAGGGGGGGGGGATACTCCTGGCAAATTGCTACAAAAAGATGCTAATTTCTCCTTGTTTCTTTTATGTTATTCTTTAACACATATCGAAACAGTTTGTCAACTGCCGCTGTCCAGTACCGACAGACCTTTCATAGCTTCGTTAGAAGTATGTACGGATTCGTAAAAATCGTACGGGACAGCCTCGAAGTATGATTTGAGTATGTTCACGTTGATAGATTGTTACGAATAGTCTTCAGTCATCAACTATTTTAGCCTTTTTAAACACGATCACAAAACTAGATGAACCCTCCCGCAGCCCAATTGTGGTCGAAACACATCTACTATCACAAGTAACCATTAGAGCGGCAATAATTCCAAGTTTGCGAGTGAAAATTGCTCTGTATATATTGTTTTTTTTACAGCTCAGCTGTTAATGATCGTAGCGAGTTAATTAGTTAGCGGCTGCACAAATTAGTGTTCATACCTTTAGTTACACTGATTAATATTTTGTTATGAAACGTGCCGGGAACGTTGAAGAGTAAATGTCCTTTCAGTAATGGATCCGACAATGGAACAAAAGTTCCGTTATTGAATTTTGTGCCATTGAGACACTAATTTCTGTTAGGAACCACATTTTCATAGCTTGAAACTATACTTTACGTATATTTCCTCCTTTAAAAAATGCTAAAAACGCAGAAGGCGAAAAAGGAAATAATATATTTTCTTGTGTATTTGTTACATATGGAATGTGTTATGCGAAATTGGATGTGCAGCAACTATGAATAAATTCCAAGATGCTTCATTTCATATAAGTTGGCCAGATTCAGACAGTCAGTGAGTGGCAACTTGATGTATTCGGAACAAACAACGTGCCATTTACAAAATCCTGTATCAACTGATGTTTTTCATACTTCACAACTTTTTTCATTTAATTATTACTCTTCTGCAAATAACTATCCATCAAAAACCACCAATTTTGTTTAAAAACTGAAATGAATAAATTTTTTAAGGTATTTGACCTGATTGATTCTTGATTCTGTTCAATAATGTTATAAAATGTCACTGTATTTCTTTTTGATTCACTATGTTCTATTTTATGCCCCAACAACTTTCTGTTCACTATTCAATATATGTTCTAACTTCACATCACCTTTAACAATTTAATCTAAACGTTTAATTATAGTTAAATTTGATTTCGCTTAACCTTTCATCAACTCAACTAAACCTTTCAATGTCGAATGAATATTCCTGCTGTCTTCCTCATCCCAATTCACAATAAATTTATCCGTCTTCACAGCCCACGACTTGGAGTACCATTTAACACAATCAGAAAATGCTTCAATACTTTCATATTTGATCGACACAACTTGAATAATATCATTGTTTACATAAACCATCACAAAATAATCCCTCACCATCACTTAAAATTATATTTTTTTACGCGGCGCAAGGAGCGTCCGTTTCGTCCGCCATATTTGAAGCCTACACTTATGACCTAACATGATTATTAAGAGAAACACACAATCTTGAAAATTGGGAATTAAATGTGGTTATATGAAAAAGGCCTCACGCTGTGAGATGAACAAAAAATTATTGACTTGTCTTAGTATGATTTGATATCTGTGATCTGTAAATATTTGGTGGGTGATAATATCGCCCGTCATTAAGACATTACATACCTGACTGGCAATCTACGACACCTTTCCAAATGCTGTATGTTTTCTCGAGAACCGTTCGCCTGAGTGCGTCACACCATGGTAATGATTTGTATTCCTTTAATGTGCGAATGATAATTACGCCATAACTATCAATAAACACCTATGATTATGATCTATTCGCGGTTTATTCACACTTTTTAAAATCAAACCTTTTAAAATCGCCCCATGTACGACATGTTTGGTTATACTTGTGTTATCATAAAAGTAACTTATTTTTAGTTATATTAAACTTTTAATTATATACATATTTTTTAATTTTCATTTTTTATTTATAAAACAGGGCGGGAATAGGTGTGTTGGTAACGCTAGAAAGAAATAGTTCTTATGCAAAGTAATATTACACTAAATGCGCACGAATCCTGTGCGTTGTCGCTTTGGTGTAATTTCTGTACTAGGTTAAGCTTTGTTTGCATGAAGCGGAGGAATAACCCAGAAGTAGAACTTTATCAGGGATCTAGAAAAGTTGGAAGTAATCGTGAACAGCATATAACGCACTTATTGGTTAAATACACGTCGCCTCTTAATTTCATAATGATAGGATTGATATGAGAACCACAGATTGGCAGAAACATTCCGAAATTGTATGAAATAATAAGTAATTGACTTCGTTTTGAGAAGAGGTGATGTTGAGTTACGAAAATCATATTGGTTCGAATTGAAAATGTTTCCAGGGAAGCCATACGGCCAAAAATGTCTGCAGGATCCTTGGAAACTGAAAGGTAGCACAATAAATAAAGCATTGCTCCCAGGATACCCCATAGGGTTTTGGTTCTGGAATTAGTGGTGAAGAGGCCAGGTCTCGCTTCAGCCGGGAAACATTTATACAGCTGTATCACTGTAAGTTTTCTTCTCGAATCTACTCTCGATGCGTGGGCCCTATTCTCTAACTAGAGCTTGCTTAAAGATAGTCAACGTGATTGTTTTTATGATAGACGGGACCATAGAAATGGTTATTCGTAAGCATCTTTATGCGGTATTCTGTAAGCCATATCTTTACTGATATCTTTGTGCTAATATGTATTTTTGGCAACGCAGCGGGCTGTGTTCTGAAACCAACGATCTGCTTGTTGAATTATATTTTTTCCGTTATTACATTGCATTGTGCCACATATTTTGTTATAAAAGTGAATTTTCAACTACAAATTAAATTTATTTCTTAATACATTTTCGAATAATACTTCTAAATTAAATGTATTTATTTCTATTGATACAGGATTTCAGATGGTACTAGTTCATTTTGAGCATCACAATATAGCAACACTAACCCGTGGCCGAATCCGTCACTTCGTAGTTACATTAAAGTGAGAGTATCACTAGCGAATTTTAAATACATCTACTCCTTAAATGTATTCCAGACGCCGTTTATTTGCGCGGAAATATGAAATAACATAATATTTCTCATTTTTGGGGCATTTTAAAACGTTTTTTTTCTGTGGGGCGTGTATACTAGAATTAACCTCAATATATCGGCCATTTTCTTTCCATTTTCATTCATAAAGAAACCTTGTTTGACTGTCTTTACGTAAAGACAGTCACGAGGCATTCGAAAGACCGCCATGGCGACATATTGAGTTACAGAATACCATTCCGTCTCGTAAATATAGTTAAGCGGTAATGTTTTCATACACTGAAGAGCCAAAAAAACTGGTATAGACGTGCGTATGCAAATAACAGAGGTATGTAACCAATCAGAGTAACGCGATGCGGTCGGCAGCTAGATCGGTTACTGCTGCTACAATGGCAGGTTAAACAAGATTTAAATGAGTTTGAACGTGGTGTTATAGTCGGCGCACGAGAGATGGGACGTAGCATCCCCGAGGTAGCGATAACATTTGGATGTTCACGTACGAACATTTCACGAGTGTACCGTGAATATCGGGAATACGGTAAAACATGACATCTTCGACATCGCTGCGGCCGGAAAAAAAATCGTGAAAGAACGGGACAAACGACGACTGACGAGAATCATTAAACGTGACAGACGTGCAACCCTTTCTCAAATTGGCGCAGATTGCATCTGTGGACTGCCCTACAGGGTTCATGGTGTGAATTGCCTCCTGCATACCTTCAGACATTAGTCGAGTCCATGTCACGTCGTCTTGCGGCACTTCTGCGTGCTCGGGGGCCCTACACGATATTAGGCAGGTGTACCAGTTTTTTTGGCTCTTCAGTGTATAACGACAGTAAAAAGTTACAGAATAGGGCCCCTTATCACAGCGCGTCCTCTCGCGTCACTTTCACAGAGAGAGAGAGAGAGAGAGAGAGAGAGAGAGAAAGAGAAAACTAACGAGAAAGAGAGAGAAAGAAAGAGAGAGAGAGAGAGAGAGAGAGCGCGCGCGCACACACACACTGCGAGGACCAGAGAGGACTTCGCTTGCCAATTTGACTACAGCGAGCTGTCTGCTATTTATTAAGTCATAGATATGATTCTCAGGATTCAACACATTTCTACATCTGGATTGATCTGATGGACAAGACAATTTTCTTAAAAAGTTGCTTGAATTAATTAATTACAACCGGCAGCTAGACCACACATTTGGCAGAAAGACAAAATGCGACAAGATGGGTTACAAATACAAAAAACTACCTTCAAAATAAGCAGAAAATACACTTCCACATATCAATTAATTCTTAATGATAGAAGCCTGTCCTTGGGCAGCTAGCTAAGACTTCCAAGGCGACAATGTGTCTTAAAAGGTATTCAATTCCCTTGCAAGCCCCGTCAGGATTTCTTCCTCTCTAATTAAAAACTTAAGAGTATATAGAACAATTACAACACACTTACTTCATTAGAAACAATCAACTCCATTTTAATATTAACCGACACATTACTAATACTGCTATTTAATGGTTCATTAACAATTCGAAAGTGGTCGCATACCATGTAGCGATACGTTATTCTGCAGTACAAACATATGAATGTAATTATGAGTAACAATTAAAGGAGTAACAAGTATTATTCATCATCACGTTTTGGTCCGTATGAAATCAGCAAATACCGCTAGCAAGAATTTTGTGACACGATCATGTATGGTTAAGTGAGCCAAGATATGTGTTTTTTCATTTATTAGTAAAAAAAAAAAAAAAAATAGGGAAAATGTGACGGCACACAGGAGACCGAATATAAACCGGGAAACCTAAATATGAGCGTCACACCAGATATTTTTCATGAAAAAAAAAAGCTAACAAATTTTTCGAACACTGATTTTCAAGAACAGTATTGTAAAGTAAAATACGCCGGACACTCCTGACTGTCACAGGGGCTCTTTTCTAAAAATTCAAGCAAATAAGGCAGGAAATGAGATGATTTTCATCATCGGTGTTACTAGGTAAAATACACTAGCGCGTTCTGCGGACGGTTTAACAGAGACGATACTTTCGGGAAACATTGTGCAATACAGCGTACAGTCTAATTATAGGTCGTAAGTGTCCTCCGATAAAGAAATAAAAACTGTGCTGGCGATAAGATACCTTCTATCTTTTATCTTCAAGTTCAGAGCCAAAACGTTTAAAAAGTGTATAGTTCTTCTTGCAAGATTGAAGTGCTATCAGCCGTTTTAATAAGTACAAAGAATGCAATCAAAGGGAACAGCGATTTTCAATGTAAAGGGTAGGGGTTTAACTGATATCTTACATTAACTCTGTGCAACAACTGCGTTCACGTTACACAGCTATAAACTCACCCTGCCACAGTTCGGGTCGCGATGATATAGTGGTCAGACGACTCGTCAACCACCCGGGGCAACAAGGTTAGATTTCCGGCGGGGTTAAACCAAGATTTTAGAATATAGGAAACGTGGTGGACGTTGCCGTTAGACGGTAAGTTTTCTCGGGATACTTACACTTTCCCATTGATTCCTTTTCATATGTCGGAGCTGATCGAACCTTGCTGCGGACAACCGGGGCTTCGACTTTCAAACCTTGCTCGGTCTGTACAGGTCTTCGAGCCCGTTATGACGTATGGTACTATCATGTGGAATAAACGAGTGGGTCGCACTGACATTTGAAGGAAACTTACGGCTGCACAACGTACAGCGTTGCTCGCAATGACAAGCTTATCGCACTGTGTCAACAGATGCGTTGATAATGATAGCTGGTACTATTATTATGGACCTACTAGTAGCCGAGAAGGGTTCTGTCGCGTTTTCTAAGGGTCACTGGAAATTTAGATCCTCAGAACAATAAGATACTGCGTATGATTAACACGGCAGGTGGGTTGCCTTTGAAAAGGGGCAAATAATCCACGGGGTTTTTTCTCGTATCCGGGAGAGACTGCGGCCATCGATCTATCCCTGCCATCATTTGGTGCAATTCCTCGTGGGACATGGCGACTTCAAAGCGAAGTTATTCGAACTTTGATTAGTGGACGAGCCACTCTAAGACGATTGTCAGGTACAACACACCACAAAGCACGTACTAAATGAGTGTGTTCGCTTCGAGGACCTCGGAGAGCATTCGAAATGGTAACTCTCCTAGGACTCGACATTGACCTGGCAGCTAACATCACCGCGAGAACGTCGCTGTCGGAATTCGTCAGCAAAGACATGCGTCGACTGGACGCAGCACAGCGTGTTCCAGTAGCACGGTTGCCCAATGGCCCCACACAAGCTGACTAGTTCAGCTTGAGGTCGGACGGGATATCAAACCATGCTCGGACCTGATGGTGCTTTAATAATGAGCGGTTGATACTCGGGTGTTATTGACCTAATGGAATCCGGACCTATGAACGCGGAGAGTGGGAAATCGTTCGTATTGGTGGATAATTGTAACCAAGAGGTAAGGCTGCGCTTGGAAAGGAACCCAACAGGTGTGCCCTCCTTGCATATGCCCGGTGTATGAAATGTATCCTAATGTGCAGGAGTATATGAATATGACTCTAACCTAACTGTTGTGTTTTAAACTCCACCCTTAACAAGGGACTCTGTCTTCGTCAGATCCGAAGTTCCTGAGGGCGAATTGGTGCCTTGGTTTCCGAGGATACTCAGAGTGGAATTTCCCGTACGGACAACCACATTTCAACTCAAGAGTAGAAATCCGCTCAGCCTGAGAAACTCGATTGTGTCGTGCAATCTGGTGGAGGAACATGTTTCCCCAGAAATACCCTTGTTAGTGGTAATGGAACTAGGTAAATGCCCATAATGGTATAAATGAAGGCTCTGCAAAGATGACTCACTTTAAACCTTAGGAATTAGATACACGAGAGGTGGTGGTTCCGGAAAATATGTCGCTGATATAGCAATAATTGGTCTACATGACCCGTGATAACAAATTCATATTGTGCAATGCTGCCAGACTTCAAAAGCTGATGATTGGCCAGCTGAAGTCGGGCTGAAAGACTGCACCATTTGCACTGAATCCGACGTTACGAATACCGTTACGCCAAAAAGATTCGAAATGGATGTAAACATGCGGTAAAATCACGAGAACAAATTAGGTGTTGCGTAAAGAATTGTAAAAAATGCAAAGGTTTTTTTAAAAATATTAGTTGGTAATGTACTGCTTGTAACATTAATTTGCGGTCAAATTAAATTTGAACAATCAAATTCAGTAGTTAGATTTTTTTTCAAATTCCTAAAAATAATGTGAAAATAATATCAACGTACCACCAAAACACATTTAGACGAAAAGTTAAAGTCGGAAGCATTCGAAAACATAGAAAAATAACAATTGATTGCTGGGATGTTTACAGTAAAGTTCACAGCAGTCACTTATTCTGGTTACGTATGAATCCGGACATTGTATTCTCACCTACAGCAATAGGAACTGGTCGCATTTAGCTATAATTGGGCGGGGGAGCTCCAAATAATGTTTGTAATATGCTTCCTGTCTTGAAATTAGCATGCGTGTGGTTTCTTTCCTCAGGCAAACACATTAAAAACTAGTTTGGTAGTTTCGTTTAAAACCGCGGAATTCAAACTTCATTGCAACGCTGTGTATTGTGCAGCAGTAGTCATAATCCCCCCTCCCCACCATCATTTTTTTTTAAAGAGCTTTGAAGTTTAGGTCAGGTAACCAAATTAAAATGGAATATGATACCTGAATTAATACCCTCAACCAAATTTATTTGTACCCTATCTTAGGTTATAGAGATTTTAATTTTCTGACTTTTTTTTAGCTTCTTGACAGTCAAAACCTTCTAATTCGACTTGTGTAATCGATGCATATTATACAGAATTTCTAAAATTATATTCCCAATTAAAATTAATACTATTTGGTATTAATTCAGCGAAGCAGATTTCACAAAATAGTAAAATGCGATACTTTTACAAGTTGGTGTTCAACTTAAAGATGGCAAAGTGGAAATGCATCATCCCCCCCCCCTCCTTCCCACCAAGCGGTGAATACCACGTTTAAACTAAACTAATTACAGAACGTAGATATTTAGGTAAATAAAGTGGTATTTAAAACAAAATAAATAATTTTTTAACTAGAGCGGGCGGCACACTGTTTCCCGACGTATTTGTGCGAAGACTGCGCGACCACCACTTCTGGACACTGACTTTTTTTCGGCAGAAGAGAGGTAACTTGCAGGCTCGTGAGTGCAAGTCACCGATTACGTCATGAAGTCAGCAGCTGCAAAGTGTAGTGATGGTGGTGGTGGTCATTGTACCTCCCACCATCTGATTCGACCAACACCGCCATATTAGTCACCTGTGCTGACGAGGGGGGACTTTTTTTCATGCTGTGGAATAACGATGGAGAGGCCTGAGGCACACATTTTATTTGCATCTACAGTTTGCATTTTCGTATGCCAAGTTCTTTATCGTTACACAGAAACAATGGACATACATTACCTTTTTTTGGTTATCAATTTTGTACAAGTTGCAGGGTCCACATTCTGTGTAAAAATTGGGAAACCTGAGAAATTCTTTTCTGTTATTTGTGATTGAGATCTAGAAGGTGAATCATGTGAATCTATTATATTTCCACGCCTAGTTTTTTTCCCCCTCCATTGTTTCACTCCTGCAGGAAGAGAGCTCTACCGCCGGGACAAAACATGTTCATTTCAAAAGACCGTCGCACTCTCGCGTCGTACACGCGTTCACTCCTGGATGTGACACGCTGCAGTGTCGTGCAACTTCACGTTCAAAATGTACTTATAAGAAAACCAGTTCTTTAAGTGAAAAACTAATTTTTAAAAGTTATGGTTAACTTATTTTTAAAAGTTGACGTACAAGTTCAAGTTGTCCTTAGAGAGTTACTAAGTTCCTTAGTTCTTTGGCAAAAAGTACGAATCTCTAATGAATGGCTAAGAAGGAACGAACTAGACACATTTGTACAAACTTCAAAACTTATTATTTCGGCAATATATGTAAACAAAAAGGCCAAAAATATTGCTATAAACAGATTACAAAGCCATGTTTAGGCACAGACCTAAAGTAGTTTACAGTTAATGGAGTCCCAGCTCTTGCATATGAAAACGTCGCTCGCTACCAAAGCTAAACACGTGTTCTACAAACGCATTTGAAGGTATTCCAGTGTTAATTAAGAACTTTTTCAGAATTAAAAAAACTGCGCTAACATTTGATATCTGCCGAGGAAACGAGAGGTATCGGTCACCTAGTTACGCTAGAGTTGTCTAGCGACTAACGACTAGCGACACAAGAAATAACCACAGTTTATTTGCTATCAATATGCAGAATTAGAGATCGTCAAACAATCAGCAAGGAATATGAGAACGTTTTAAAAAGTTAACATTAAATTAAAGTTCGTTAAATTAAATCAAGGAATTTCTAGTCAGCTGCGTGTAAATAGCAATTATGATTAATCTTAATAGAAATGTTCAATATTTATACCAACATTTAATTAATGTTTTACATCGATGGACCAGTTCTGATTTTCAAAACAGATTTTTGCATGTGGTAAACGTGGCGGACTTAGCTCTTGAGTTTTCTCGAGCTACTCCCATTAACCCCGCCATTGCATTCCGTTGTTGCTACAGACTCATCTAGCTTAATCCCCGCCAGCGCTTATGACATCAGCTATGAGGTGCCCTTCAAATCTACACAGAAAAATGTCTAATGCTGCTGCAACAAAAACAATTACTATTAAAGCATTTCTTTAAAAGATTATGTTGTATTAAAATTAATAATGTTGTGGCAAAGGTATTAATCTTAACCATTTAAAAATATTACATTACTATAATAGAAATATAGGTACTGTTGAAGTGTTGATGTCAATAAAGCCTGTAAGTAATGTTGCCGCAACCAAATGTTGTATTACGCTAACAAAATATTTTGTGATACTGCAACATTAAAGTAATGTTCAGCCAACACAAGTTTATACTGACTTGGCGTTGTAAAATGGTGGATACTAGTGAACAACGATAACCTAGTAAAATGAAACTACTATATTTAAATTAAAAAGCATAGTATGAGAACTGAATGTAACTTAGACCAGCTCTCAAGCCTTGCAAAGCAGTTTACGCGTGCCAAATATTCATACTTCTACAGCATACAGTATTTCTAAATAACTGAAGATAAATGCCGTTTGTCTTTATATTGTAGTGAATACCCACGATATGAACCACATTCAGGTATGTTAAAATAGAGCAGTTGGCAGGACGTCAGATTACGTAAAGTGGAGAACGTCAAGCACTCAAGGCGTGGGTTCGATTCACATCCTGGCCGTCATTTTTTTTCTTCGTTGGCAATATTTCTGTTTGTGACAAAATAACTGTACTTAATTTCTCTTACATCGGAATGTTTTTTTAACACAAATGTTGACATAATTTCAACACAAAATTTGTTCCGCCGCAACATAAACACCACCTTAATATTGACAGAACAGTACGGAGGTAACGTTGTTACAAAAGTACTTAATGTTACATTTACGTTAATAGCTTAGCATTGTATTTATTACCATAACAGCAACATTAGTTACTGACGGCTCACAGATAACGAAAAAATTTGTGTGTAGTAGTAACATCAGCATTGTTGGCACAACATTAGACTCCTATCTGTGTAACTCAAATCGCCACTGAAGAGTTCTTTCTTTTTTATAAGTTTCAGATTGAAATACGCTGAAAAGAAAAATAATTTCAAATTAGTTTTAATAATTCACGTACAGAGTTGGCTATCCGTTATTGCTACACCATGAAATGATGGCTTCACGACTCACGGTGGCAAGTTTTCGCATTATACAGCTTCATTATCTCTCACACAGTAGCGGCGGGGCATTTGGCGAGCGTTAGGCTGTCTTCCAAGTGCTCTGGCTCCTGTATGTATGTCTATAATACTACGCAGACGTCCTCTCAAAGCTCGGTCGGTCTCATTCGCCAACCTGGATCCCCCCAGCAATTTCAGTTTTTAAGAAAAATTTCGAAAATCCGAGTACAGTCCTTTAGTTAAAATCATGTTACAATTAATGAAATCAATACAGTAATAATACATGTTATATTGCAGTGATGTATCATAACTATACGTTAACATAAGTGAAAACTTCAAACTGTGTGTACATGCAGCAGTGAAAAGTTTCATTAAGCTCGAAATCAAATGCCGAATATGGCGACAGATATAAAAGCCTCATTTCTGGCTCGGCCACCGATCTGGTGATAGCACTGCGCTCAGCGAACTGGCACCCTTGGCTGGCTCGGCCATGCGGCCATTTACTTGCGGCGGCGTTGTGTGTGGCACGTGTGCACAGCGTACTGTGATCTCGGAGCCTGGACCTACACGAGGCTCCGATAAGATGGCGGTCGACTATCGCGCCGAGGTGGGACGTCATTTGGGTAGTTAATAATGCCCCGTGGGCTTCAGTCCTGTCAGGCACGCATGGCTGGGCACAGCGGCAGTGACGGCATGTCTCCCCCTCCTCCCCCGGCAGACCAGCCAGAGAAAATTAAAAAATTAACAAGTTTCAAAAACATTTCTGAATTACTTATTATCATCTGTATTACATTATTATGCGAAAACAAACGTCTAAAAATAATAATAATGTATTACTTTATCAAAATATAAATTTTGCCATTTTTCGAAGAACGATGTGTAAATAAAGATGCACATAAAATAGAATTGCACAAATGTTATTACATGTGGACTACTAAATGCTGTTTCGGAGAAAATAACAGTATTAAAGTCAGATTCCTTAGACTTACAAGCGTTTACAATACCTTTGCTGTGAATGATTGATTTTTTTTTTACATCTGAAGCACTTTTAAAGGACAGCCTTTGTATAAAATATAAAATCTGTAGAAGAAAAAGCCAATGAAGTTATTCCAACCTGGGGATACGCCAACAAGAATGTGCCTGAACCGAGGTACTTACCGGAAATTGAATTCATGCCTTTGACAACAGTGCACGCAGCACGACAACGTGAAATGGCGTTGCCTGGAACTGCTTGGTTAGTTCTTATAATGGGTCACCGGTTAGCGCCAAGGTTGGGTCAAAAAGCGGTCAACCTTGATAATAGATATCTCCCGTTTCCCCCTTCCTCCTCGTCTTCCATAAAACCACACCAACTGGAGCTCTGATTGGCCGTGGCACGTCTTTCAAACAACAGCGATACGCTACCTTGACATAGCTCAGTTCAACTCGTATGGACGCGTTGCAACTTCGTTCAGATGACACGACACGTCGGAAGCAAGCCGAACCGAATACAGCTAGCGGAAAACACAAAAGGCGTGGCAAAGCCTCATAGGCATAATTCGCTTCTGTTCGGCCCAAAATATTTTGCTAAAAATACTAACTTTGTAAATAACGTGTTAACGCACAGATTAAGATTGGGTCGATTTTTATCTTATACATGATGAGTATAAAAGAATACCCCAAATTTTAAGATCTGTAATATCAAAACCAAACAACCTACAACCTTGATTGACCAATCAAATGAACCGTGGAACCGTGAAGTTTGTTTACCATACATTCATAAATGTTCAATGTGACCACCATGAGCGGCCCGAACGACATCTAGGCGATAATCAAACTCGTTCCACGCTCTTGTCAGCATGTCCGGTGTTACGGTTTGGATGGCGTTCGTAACCATCGGCTTGACGTGGCGAGGGGGTAGCGAGTTCGCATTCGGCACATCAATGAACATTGAACATTTATGAATGTATGGTAAACAAACTTCACGGTTTCACGGTTCATTTGATTGGTCAATCAAGGTTGTTTGGTTTTGATATTATAGACCTTCAAAGTTGGGGTATTATTTTATACTGACCCTGTATTTTCAAAATAGTTAGTAGATAGGTAGTTCTTAACGTCTCGACAACAGCAAGGCCATTAGAGACGGAGAAAGTTGCTCAGAGAAGCAGGAGAGGGGAAGCAATCAGCCATGGTCTGTATGTAGTAAGGAAATATCTCATCATTCCCCAGGAGTGATTTCGGGAAACCATGGAAAACAGAAATCAGGATGGCCAAAACGGAGAACGAACCCAGGACCTGCCGAAGGCGACTACAACGTTATACCAGAGTGCCCCCTCACTCGGTCAAACTCGTTAGTATCTAAGTTTAAGTTTAACTCCAAGTGGACTTCATGCAACTATACATATGGCCCGTAAAGTAGCCACAAATACAGATAATCACACCACCGACCCTTATTGCAGTATCCTTCAACACTGTAGAACCACCAACATTTAACACTAACATTTATACTGATATATAATATTTATATATATACATATGTATATAACATTTATATACAGGTGATTCTAAAATCATGGGACAAACATTGAGGGGTGGTAGAGCTCACTAAAACAAACCATTATTGTATAGGAATATATGGGCGGGAGTGACGCGTTGAGGCACAAACACAACAATAACACATGAAATGCAACGCATTGTTTATTTACAACGTCGCCGCTAAATGCCTTTTTACAGAAATGTTTATAATAATTGCTCAAAATTGCTACCACCGACAGTAATGTAAGCTTGGTAGCATCGGTGGAGTGATTGGCGAACAGATTAAAATACGCTGGGTATTTCACGCACGCCACCATTGTCAGCCAATCACGCCATATGTAGAGGTCGCCAAGCATGCGTGACTGTTGGTGGATGCATTTCCAGCAACTGTTTTAACATTTTATGTACGGAATCACTCGTTAAGTATGCTGCTAATGTTTCCGTTAATGTGTTATGTTTTTGTGTTTGTGCTTCAACGTGTCACTTCCGCCCATATATTCCTATATAATAATTGTTTGTTTTAGTCAGTTCTACCACCCCTCAATGTTTGTCCCATGATTTTAGAATCATCCTGTATATCACGATTACGTAATCTCAGGTACGGCAAGTCTATTCCACCACTTACTTCAAGGAAGCAACAAATGCACTATTGCCTATATCAAATTTTGTTGAGAAGACAAATTGTTAACGTACATGTAAAAAGGTACATACGACTACACGGTACAATTTTTGTGAGTCAACAGAAACTGCAGTTGTGCAATGTTAAAAAAAATGCCCTCCGTTTTACGGAAAAGTGCTGGTAAAAATTTATCCAGAAGTATCAGTAAACTCTCCGTAAAATTACGGATACATTACTATTCAAAGACGGATTTCTGTAAATTTCACAGACGTTTCCATAAATTTACTGAACTTGTCCGTAAATTTGCTAGTTATTTTTCTATACTTCGAAGTTTAAACAAAAATTAAGAATAGAATATTTAATTTTCGTTGTGTGGGTGTTTCACTATGTGTAAAATAAAGAAATTAATAAAAAAAAGTTAAAATATTGTACACTAGAGAGAGATTTGGACCAGAGTAAAAAATTTACGAGTTCATGACTAATCACACACTTGCGACCTTCTTATAAGAACTCCAGTTATATTTTTCAGAGTTGCTAAATGTTACTGACGCCTGAGGCTATTTTTTGACGTTTGAAGGAAAATGTGTAAGTGGCGTAGATATGCGAGTGGCGTAGATATGCGAACTGCCGCAGAAACGATCATTTTCTTGTTGCAGTGGCGAAGGAAGATTTGAGTGGACTCGGCATTGTTCGTTCCCGAAACTCGAAGCTATAGGAAATACGGAGACTTTCCGTATTTTGTATTTACGGGCTCGTCATTGTGGGCTGCGTTTCCGTATATATTTTATGTACACATCCCTAAAATCTCCCTAAATATACGTACATTTTTAACAGTGTGCAAATAC
Source organism: Clitarchus hookeri (assembly GCA_002778355.1). Classification (NCBI taxonomy): domain Eukaryota; kingdom Metazoa; phylum Arthropoda; class Insecta; order Phasmatodea; family Phasmatidae; genus Clitarchus; species Clitarchus hookeri. Next base: position 3,783,531 of record NQII01000003.1, read on the forward strand.
AAGTATTAAAAGGCAATATGGCAAACATCACGCTTTATGGCGTGACGGTTTAAGACACACAGATATTACAAACTAGCGCCACTGAGCCAAAACTTCAGGCACAAAAACGTGCATTAACTTCGACCTGCCATACATTGGCCGAGTGCGATATTATATCTCGCTCTCGCGCTGCTATAAGTGTCAACAGTGGGGGCACATAGCCGGAAAATGCAGAGAGAGAGAATCCACATGCTCAATGTGTAGTGCAACGGGCCACGAGTATGGAAATTGCCCGAAGAAATCAGACAATACGCACAAGGATTCCTGTGCAAACTGCAAGAAAAAAGGGCAACCACATGAACATCGGGTTGACTCACGAGATTGTCCGGAGTACCAAAAGGCCTTGTCTGTCGAGCTCGCCAGAATAAATTATGGTGTGTAACACTATTAAGGTTGGGTAGTTAAATATGCAGCGGTCAGCGGCAGTAGCAGCTGAGCTGAATAGGATCGTGGTGGAGCAGAAGCTTGATATTGTCTTGTTTCAAGAGCCCTACGTGCCTTTTGATAAAGTTGTGGGCCTGCGGGGCGAGGTGTACACCTGTGGTGTGTCCCCCCGGGCTGGAGTGCTGGGAGCCAACAAGGAAATGAATATAACCACGATGATGAGTGTATCTGATACGCACCACACATGTGTACAGGTCATCAAGGGTACTACTGAGTGTTGGTTGGTTTCCTCGTACTTTCAGTTTGGGGGCGACACACAGACACACATCGATAGATGGGAAATCATTGTGAACACATTAAGGGAGAAACCGCTCATTATGGGAGCGGATGATAATGGAAAATCAGAACTGTGGCACTCCCCCGTCACTGATGAGGCGGGGGAGATAGTAAGCCAATTCATTCTAACGAATGATCTGGATGTAGCGAATCTGGAAGGTAAACTCCCAACCTTCGTTTCGCAGGCCCACGAAACAGAATCGTTTCTGGATATAACTGTCACCAACAGAGAGGTATATAATAATATAAGGCACTGGAATGTGACAGATGAAAGCTCGAGTGATCATAGGTTGATCACGTTTGAAATACACGGAGGTGGTTATCGTGAGCCCGAACAAGTGGATAAAGAGGTCCGTTATATACACAATATGGCGGACTGGCCAGCCTTTGACCGGGCCCTGCTGGGTAAGCTTAGCTCATACAATGTCATGGGAACTCTGGATGACCGAGTCGAGCAATTGACTCGGATTATCCAGGAAACATGCGAAGAGAATTTGCGGAAAACAACTAAGGGCCTCCCAAACCTGTCCTGGTGGGATGTAGAACTGGAACGAGATCGAAAAGCTCTCAGGCGGGACAGAAGACATCTTCATAGACTAAGGGGAGAAGAAAGGAAACAATTCTCGAGCATATATAAAACTAAGAAGCAGGCTTACTTTAGTAGGGTCAGGAAAAAGAAGACACGATCATGGGAAGACTTTGTCACGAAAATGGGAAACGAGGACCCGTTCGGCTTGGTCTATAGACTTGCTGCGAACAAGTTGAAGAGAACGGTGCCACCGCCGTGTATGAAGATTAATGGTAATCTGATCCTGGATCAGAAGAAATCTATGGAAGCTCTGCTCCACGCGCTCCTACCTGATGACTCCCTGGAAAATGAAGAGGAGGGGCACTCCATTAGGAGACGGTCTATGACTATAGTGCCAGAAGAACAGGATGCACCTGATTTCAGTATGGAAGAACTTACTGATATTATGTATAAAATGAAGAACGGTAAGGCTCCTGGAATCGACAGAATAACCACGGAGATACTAAAAATGNAACTTACTGCTATTATGTATAAAATGAAGAACGGTAAGGCTCCTGGAATCGACAGAATAACCACGGAGATACTAAAAAGGTGTTTCTCCCGGATAAAGGATATTCTCTTAGATATTGTAAATGACTGTCTCCAAACTGGAGTGTTCCCCTCCCCATGGAAAATGGGTTTGTTGAAAATCTTATGCAAAGAGAACAAGAAGGACCTGGATGACCCCAAGTCATACAGGCCACTGACGTTGCTTCCGGCGCTGGGCAAAGTCTACGAAAAACTGATTAATCGAAGACTCACAATGGCATTAGAAGCAGAAGGAATGCTAAATGAACTACAGTACGGGTTCAGAAGAGGAACGGGGACTGACTTCGCGCTTGCGGATGTCATGAAGAATATAAGAGAATCCCCACAAAAATATGTAATGGCTATTTTCCTCGACATCTCTGGGGCGTTTGACAATGCCTGGTGGCCGGAGGTAATGCACAGACTGAAAATGAAGAAATGTCCTGCGAACATTTACAAGGTCGTCCAGGACTTCTTTGCAAACAGATGGAGCATCTACTCCAACAAGAACTTACAAGTAAAGAAGAGACTGACTAAGGGATGTCCCCAGGGCTCGGTCCTAGGACCGATCCTATGGAATATCCTTTTCGACGGTTTCTTGGAATTGGAACTCCCCACGGGGTGTACAGTCTTTGGCTATACGGACGATGGCTTGGTACTTGTATCAGCCAATTCTAGAAAGGAACTTGAGACGAAATCGTCCATGATTATGGATAAAGCCTGGGAATGGTCTAAAGATGTGAAACTGCAATTCTCTGTGGACAAAACCAAAATAATGTTGGTTAAAGGGAAACTGCAAAGATCCCCGACTGTGCGCTTCGGGGGACGACCGATCAAGTATGTACAAGAATTTAAATATCTGGGAGTCATCATGGATGATAAGATGAGTTTTCTGAAACATATTGAGTATGTGTCGCGGAAGGCGGTGGTGGTGTTTCAAAAGTTGAGAAGGATTGGAAACACCAGTTGGGGCCTAAACTATGGTACCTTGCGTACCATATACAAGGCGGTGTTCGAAGCAATAATATCTTATGGAGCTGTAATGTGGCACCACCGTGCTGACCTTTCGTGGCACAAAAGGAAACTAATTAGTGCACAGAGGGCTGCTCTGCTGACTGTAACAAGGGCATATAAAACTGTACCCAATGAGTCTCTCCCAGTTATTGCTGGAGTTCTGTCTGCTGATCTACTGATCAGACACAGGGGCCTTGTGGCGGAGAGATCGCGGGCTGGCAGGCTGTCTAAGGAAGAAAAGGAGGAGGTGTACGATGAACTCATAGTGGAATGGCAATCAAGATGGACAAACTCCACTAAAGGTAGGCAGACGTATGAGCTCCTTCCAGATATCAGAACGAGGCTTAATTGCAAATGGCTAAGTACTAATTTTTATAGTATGCAGCTAATTACTGGGCACGGCAACTTTAAGGCCAAGTTACACAGCCTGCGGCTTGTGAGATCTCCGCTATGCGAGGTCTGTGGTGTTGACGACACCTCACAGCATGTACTAATGGACTGTTTAAAAACAGAAGACCTGCGAGAAACTTTCAGTGAGAAAATAGAAGAGATGGGCATTCACTTGGAAGCAAGAAATATAATGGATAACAAACAACTATACAGAATGTGGAGTGATTTCGCCACCAAAATTGGCAGAAGACTAGAGGACTTTGACAAATGGAATCGGCGAAATTCTGATGACCCATGATAGGGTACTCAGGTAAAGGCTTTAATGAGAAAAAGTCGGAGTATCTTAGATTGGCGAGGAGGACAGGTTTTAAAGAGAAAACCAGTAGAATACTGTGTTAACGGCAAGTAAGAAAAGTGAATGGCCCGAAGAGACCAAGAGGAAAGTGCCGTGCACTGTCTTACCCACCAGGGTACAGTTGCAGTGCGGGAGGATGGAGGGTGTGCTGGCCTTCGGGCCTAAAACCTGCCATACATTGGCCTACGGCTTACGGCTGTCCTCTTGCCCACTAGGGCACCCCACACTAAGGGCTGTAAGTAGTTCCTCGTTAAATGAGCACTTTTTAAAGTAACCTATCGAATCTTTCAACCCATTGTGTACTCTTCTTAAACATTGCGACTTTTTCACGAGTCGATGAAGTTGAAATGTGAACTATAAGAAGCATAAATGATATGTTCCCAATACGACTCTTATTGAAACGCTTATATAACAGAAAGAAAACCGATTTATACCACCAAATTAATTAAAAATTACACTTTGAATGACACGTTAATGGAACTTTTATATTATAATTTACCGCGGACACTGCTGTTGAATACCACAACCAGTATTTTTGCTGCAGGGATTTTTCTTCAAAGATTTACTTCAAAAGTGCCGTGGGAGTGGGAGTGTGAGAGAGCGTGTGAGAGAGCGTGTGAGTGTGAGAGTGTATGAGTGTGAGAGAGTGTGGGAAAGAGTGTGTGGGTGAGAGAGTGTGGGAAAGAGTGTGTATGTGGGCGTAAGAGTGTGTATGGGAGTGTGAGTGTGTGTATGCGAGTGTGAGTGTGTATATGTGAGTGTGAGTGTGTGTAAGTGTGTATGTGAGTGTGTGAGTGTGTGTGTGAGTGTGTGAGTGAGTGTGAGTGTGTGTGTGTGAGTGTGTGTGTGTGAGTGTTTGAGTGTGAGTGTGAGTGTTTGTGAGTTTGTGAATGTGTGTGTGTGTGAGAGTGAGTGAGTGTGCGTGCGCGTGTGCGTGAGAGAGACACATAGAAAACATGACAATCACGGAAAAAAATTTAATTATACACTGGAACAGAACCAAGGAAAAATTATTTATAAATACTGAGTCCATTCAGAAGAATTTATGGTATTATCGCGTTTCATTAGTTTTTTTTTAAATACCGGTTGTGAAAAAAGAACAAATAAAAAATGGACTCCAAAACTCTGCGGGCAAGTACAGGAAGTAAAATATTTCAAATTATAAATTTTCTCCCTCATGTTGGGATCAATTTATAATGCATACGAATAAACCGACTGTCACCATAATGCGAGGATGATAAGCTTACACAAAATTACGATTCAAACGCGTACAATACTCAATGATTGAGATAAGCGTACATATGCTCCACCAAATACATTTAAACTTTTTTATTAAAGTAGGAAAGGTGTATTTCATTATATAGGGCAACGAGAGCGGCCAAGCCGAATATAAAATATAAAATATTATATACATTAATAATAACAAGGAGGTGAGTGTTTTATAAATGGAATTTAAAGTTTAGATAAGTCTAAACAAATCTGGGCAGCGAGACTTTACTCGTGGCATTCAGCCGTCATTTAAGCATCATTTAGGAAAATGCTGGCCTTAGTTTTGAAATGGCAACTTTTTTGTTAGTTCCATTAGTTTCACTGTAATTTTTACTGAATCTGTAATTTACCACACAATCAGAGATAAAAATACGTGAATTTAGTATTTTCAATTCACGGAAACACTTTTTTTCGGTTGTAACCAACGTTCTTGTTATTTACTAAATCGTTGATTTTCACATACTGCCTGAAAAAGTAAAACTTCAAAGGCTTCCAATTATTCAAACAGAGCCGAAAGAAACACACATTCAGGGCGTTTAAGCCCGAAGATAGGAAAACAAGATAATGTTTGCATTATTTGCGAAAGCGCATCAACATAGAAAATAAATCCTCAACAACCACCAAATGAAACACAGACAAAAATAACAGTACGTAGAATGGAAAAAGTTTGGAGACGCCGTACAAGGTATTTTTCGCTCAGTAAGTGGCATTATATGGGGATAAAATCAAGAACTATGCAGATATGATATAACTGTAATTAAACTTAACTGGTCCACAGAGCGACATAAATTTCTTGAGCCAAAGAACAACACAGATTTCTTCATGAAAATATATTACTTTTCTTTACAACTGGCAAATGAAACAAGTACTCAGTAGATGTGCAAAACGAAGCAGTTGTTCCCACAGCTTCTGCCGATTCATAAGTAATGCGTTTGAATGCACCAAACGGTAAAAGCAAGATGAGAGTAAGGACAAGGGCCTATTCTCAGTGCAGTATCATCGAACTGAAACGAAAAACATGAATTACTTTTCCTAGAGTGCAAAATTTGCCAAAGACGTTGGGAAGCACTTTCGCTTTTAGCAACAATGAAGGCAGCATTATCAACACAGCTACATTAGATCCACGTTACCACGAAAGCTAATGGACATCATATTGCTGATCTGTTTACAATAATATGGCAACTGAAAATGTATTCCAGGAGAATCGAAACGGCAAGAAAAAAAAAACGCGATGGAAGCTTGCTTTCCAGAAACTCTGAAAATGTGTTTATTACACAATGAGAAATTTAGGATAAGGTCAGGTTACTCCGGTGAAACTAATCTTTATTAATAAGATTTTCTATAAATAATGTTATACCATTTTTTTGCTAGCTTTATTGGATAGGGAAAGAAGTACTTTTTAAATAGTATATTACAAACACAAAAATATATTTTTATTTTATTTTAAGACTTTTAAAAGAAAATGGGAAATGAAAGTGTGGTAACTCCGTGATATCAGTTAAGTTCGTGATAATATCCGTGTTATTGCACGTGTTTTACTATTTCATTTTAATCATTGTCGTCTAATGCAGGACCCTTGAGTAGTTTTGTATGTATCTGACTCGTATATTTTGAGATATAGCATTTTGAATAAGCAGTTTTTAGCCATTTTGGATTACTCTAAAATGGTATTAATAATGTGCGTGACGTGTTGAAAATAGTCAACAGCCCTCGTCTGATGTGTGTGTTCTTTTCGTAGGTAAGCACAATGGACGCACGTTTAATAGTTTCGTGGGAAAATGAGTACTTCTAACACACTGCAACGCAGTTCAAGCGCCTTGTAGGCGGGGGCCTTAAAAGCCAATTCAAACACGACACACGTGATAACAGTATCGCACTTCATAGTCAACAAGTAAATGATTAGGAAAATAGGGGGCTGTCAACTCAGCGTGTCGACGGCTAGATTGAAAACCTACGGCTGGTGTAACCCCGGCCACAGCCGCGCCCAAGGTGACCGAGCAGAATGACTCCGCGGTGATTTGTTATAAGACTTCCGCAGTTTGAAGGAGAGCCAAACCTACCAGCCACTTGACAAATTCCAAGGCTTCAATATCAGGAACTGAAAGTGGATCCCAAGGCCCTCAATATCCTCCATAAAACTACCAATTACACAACAGAGGTGTGCAGAGGAAAAAAAAAGATGTCCCTGCTGTTTAATTTACTGGAAAAAAAATACGTTTTAAATGACGACCTTAGTTCTTAAAATCGTTATAAATTGCTTTCATTCCATTCTAAATTTTGTATAGCAATTTATAAAGTATCCAATATTATTCTATTTATACAATATTGAAATTAATAATTATTAAATTTATAATGGTGATATTTACCAAGGACTTTTAAGATATCGACGTATAACAATAAAATATTAAAATAATTTTGGCAAATGTGATACGAGCTACTTTAACATTCTAGTGCTATCTGTTTGAAAAGCTTTTAGAGATGGCCGCCATTTCTTAAGATAGCGAGTGAATTCCACCAAGCAAAGAAAGTGAATCCCCAGATACATTTTATTCAAAAGGCAAACTTGCAGCCTCCAAATAGAGCAAAAATCTACTTTATGACGGGACTATAAACAAGACTTGCTAACGAAATTAATTACTTAATTATCTTAAATCATAAGTTAATTTATGTTTTGGCATGTAAATTGTATCATCAGTTAGACAATGGACAGTTATTTTGATCCAAACTGTTGGGCTAAAAACTCAACATTAAAAAAAAGTGATGTGGCAGTTAAACCAGAAAGTTTAGTTTTATCCTTCAGAAACGTAAATGTTCATTCGTCGGTGATGTTTACCTTGAGGTTTAACCAGCACGTATACGTAACATTTTCTTAGACAAGTACCATTATGCTAACTAGCATTGGAGGATTTAGGCTCAAATTTCTGCGCAGCAGTTTTTATTTTTTATTTTTAAATCTTACAAATGTACAAGAATAACTGCACACATTTTCGTGCATAATCAATAAATAATATTATCCTATGAAAAATCCTATATTAGGGGACGCTATGAATCCCGAAATTTCAGTCCTTTGGAATAAGAGAAGTAGGGCCAGCGACAGCGTCAAGCGAAGTGAATTCATAAACATTTCGAACCAGAATAAAGATTTTCTGAATAGACTGTAAAAACTATTTGTAATTTTTACTGAGAAATTGTTTGTTATTTTACATGCATCTGTAACAGTACAAACATTTGTCTTGTTAAACTACTTGTTTGTAAAACTGCAAGAGCAGTGTTTGTACTATACTAACCCGTATCCACGAACTCTGGCAAAATGGCGGACACTCAACAACACAAACCTGTATATAGTTGTTTGTGCAAAAACTAGAAGTGATTTAAAGCGTAGCTGTGTGCAAGAAGATACGTAATTCAAGTTTAAATAACGTAAACACTTTTAAAAAACACCAATAAAACAATGAAGACAATTTTAAAACACGTGACACTATTACACAATAACTGTTAATTTTTCGTACGTACACAGAACTTAAACTGACATAAATGCGTTCTTCTTAATCGAATAACTGTACTAATATTTTGTAAGTATTTAATACTAGTAACTGTACTCCCGCCACAAGTACTTAAAACAATTTATTCTGCTATAATAAAACTGCAACTGTGCAAATGCGCAGTCCGCTTGCAGAAATTTAATGGCATTATGAAGTGAGCAATTCTCTTATTTCGTTAATCTCAATCCTTCCCAAGACGTGGAATAATATTCTTCTTGCTCACTATATTCAATACAAAAATAATTGTAAGCCTAGTATGTCAAGTTGGTAGTGTGGTTAAGGTGCGGAATAATAACGCAAGGGACGTGGGTTCTAATCCCCGTGCCGGCAAAGTGTATCTTTTTTTCGTGAAATATATTTCGAAATAATCTCCCTCCTTCTTTTCACTCTTATTAATTCATTACATTTGTTTTCCAGAACAAAAAAAAAAGTCATTTAATTTCCACTTCTCAATAATTGAACTTGAAATACGAACTTTATTTGTTATATGACAAATATATATTTTGCAGAGTTTACAAGATGCTCTACAAAAGATTTTATAGCCAACATAAAATTACAGTGTAAGGTATCCGATATGAAAGTATGAATTATAATTGAGTTCGGCACGAAAGTCACGATATTGGGAAATTACACTATAAAACAAAGTGGAAAACAATTCAACTTGAGTACCCAATGGCACGTTTGCATAAACATGTAAAAATATAACATCTACAGGATAAAATTCAAACTTGGTAAGCACATACGCACATGCATGTACAGTGGTACGTCTTGTCTGCAAAATAACATTGTAAACGGCGACAATTCAGGACTATATTACACTGCAGTATTTCAGACACTTACCCGATGCCAAACACTGGTACCTAATGCTTCCGTGCATGCCTGGATATTTTATTTTCCTAGTTAGCGATGAGTCGGCCTACCTATTACATATGCATGTACATAAAGCTCAATTAATCGGTTCTCTGTCTGTAAAAGTTAGTAAGCAGTCGTGACATAGAGAATCGAAGCAACAGTGTGNAGGGATGATTGGGAGGTACACCCGTTAGGTGTTAAACAAGACTGCCCTACAACTGTGTATTCGTAATCGACAAAAAAATACACACAATTAGGAGAAAAAGGTTAAATTATATATGAGATGGTGGTCGTCCAAGTGGAATGGGGGCTGCCCACTTTTTGTAGTAATTTTTAATCGACTTTAGTATTTTAGGATTTTCGGACTTCTTGGTGAGAATCCGGAGATTATGGAAATTATATGATTTTTAGCAAATTTCAGCAGTTTTCGTGATTTTTAAGACACGATAGGAAAATAATGTGAAACTTTCAAGGTCACTCTTCACAATATCATGAATCTAATATATATACACACTGAGGCGACAAAAGTCATGGTATACCCACACACGCGCATACACACACTAAAGCGACATAAGTTAAATAGAAACGTATTAAATATATTTGTGTACATTTTTTTAAATTCTATAACAACTTTAAGGTATAAAATGTGGTGGTGGCGGCGGCAACGATAAAAGTGGTAGTTCGGGCTTCTCAACATGCGACAGTACGTGAAAGAACGCTGTTGAAAAAACGCCGACTGCAAGGTAACGATAACAAAAAAGTTCAGAAATGCGTTCAATGAGGCTGTAAAATTTAAGAAACCAAAACCCTTAAATTTGTGCTTGAATTTCTTGCTAATTAAACTGTGACAAGTATAATTTCCTTCGACAAGCGCCCAACACGTATGCTCAAGCCGGAAACAGATTCCCTGATGTCTAAAGGCAGCGAACAGGTTTAAGAACACTACGGACATAAAGTAACATTAAGAAGGTCAACAAAAGTTAACAAGTTATTAACAGAAAATAACAAAAATGGAAAACTTTGAAAATGGTTTTGGCAGATTTGTAAGCAAATCTTATGCCAAAGTGATGTAGTTCTCAGGCATAATGTCTTGCAGCGCAAAGTAAAAAACACATTTACGATTTAGGTAGTTATCTAACTATAGAAACTCTTCCGGCTGGAAAAATGTTTGCTCAAAAACTTGACAATTGTGGTTATCAAGGATAGCTCTTTGTTAGTTTTGCTATGTTTTCTTGCAATAACCTGCAAACTTCAACTGAGTTAATTTATGACCCACGCTCTCTAAGTGATCATACTAATGCAACTTCGTCATGTCTCATGTACAACCACGAGAGACGCTAAATGCTTCCTTCGTTACAACGACAAGGCGTTCTGTGATCAAACTTAGTAGAATCTCGGTAGCTATCGAAATTTACCTCTTCTCTACGGAATGGTGCGATGAATTATGTTCGTAATCAAAGGGAAAGTCTTCAAGTGGGATATACTCAATAATTAAGTTCTTAAAAATATCGTTAAATATGCACTTCTGCAATGTTTTCAAGAATGTCTTGCATTTTGTAGATAGTAAAACATTCACGATAAAGGTCAAGCTCAGAAAAACTGTTATTGCGACAGAAATTTGTTAAGTGTTCTGTACGCCATCTCTGACAATTTCATCGTGGAAATTTGGTAGGTTAAGAGATAAGACTTTACATGTTCGATAATTTATATTAGTGTGCGCATCATAATGAAATAACCTCTTTTTTTTGTTGGAAGAGTTGTGCTTCCGCCAGCACAAATAGAAAATGTTTCACGTTAATCGGCAATACCAACCATAAAGTACAATATAAACCAGAAATTACAGTATTTGCTTGCATCCAGGATAGCTAGCTTCCTCATTTTGCACAATTCTGGCCATACATGTCCTTCCTTTGCAAAATTACTTGCGATCGTAGTGACTTAACAGATGAACATGCCAGGTATACATGTGCCAATTTAAAATTCAGTCTTGCCTGTAATGTGACTGAAACTGTCGCCAGGTGTGGCTGTTTCTTACTTGTTAACGGTTTCACACTATTAGCCAGACCGCACATTCTGTGGTTGATGCTCCAACTAAGAAACAAATCAAAATAACTCTATGCAAATACCATAACATATTCCCATTCCACACTGGAAAAAATGTTTTGTTAGTATTCACCTTGCCAAATAAATTTTATGGTGACAACTAAATTATTTACTTGTCATCGCTAAACTTTTTTGGCCGGCACGTAGGGCGGCCTCTCTAGAAAATATTTTTCTCTGTGCAAACATTGAGCTGCAAATATAAGAATTTGTTAATAACCTGGCGCAAACACTTGAAAGTAGAGGCAACATAAAGCCAGTCGAGAATGCCCCAACTAAAAGTTCTGATGTGTTAAAAAATAGTAATAGGCATATTGGTATTCGTAAAATGACATTATACGATTACTAATTCCCACAAAACTATTCCTGTTTGTTAATACTTCAACGAAACTAGACATTTGAACTATATTCTCTACCCGTGTGAAATACATTCGAAAATTTTCACAATGAACAACAATTTTGGAGGTCGTGGATTCTGAGCCAGTCCTGGCAATAAACGTTGCATCCAAGTCATAAATTAGTTCAGTGTTCAGTAATTACATTCAGCAGTTAAAAACCACTGCAGACACTTTGAATTTGCATTATTAACAAAGTACTAAGTTAGTGGAAATTCGTTACCGTCAAAAGATGCAATAAACGCTAAGCCTCAGGTGACTTTCTTTAGATAAATAGTGAAGATTCAAATATGAAATACCAATAATACCAGCACCTCTATATCAATGACGCAAGTAAAACGTCTATGTTAAATACATATTTGCCTCGAGTTATTCTGGGCCAACCCAACCCCTACAGCTACCGTGGGCGTTTTTTGTCCCAGCAGTTCTCGCTATAAACACCGCTTCCTCTCCCCACACTTCTGTTACTTCCATGGAGCTGCAATGTAGCCAGAAAGCGTACGGTCAATACGCGAAATATTCTTGGCTCCACTGCACTGCCGAGTATTTCTACCCTGAGTTCTTCTACTCCTACAGATTTATCCAAGCCAGCCAACATGAAGAATTTATTTGCTCTAAGCCAATTGTAATGGCATCAAAACAAGAAATTTACAAAAAATATACAAATTATAGACAGAACCAAAAAAAGTATTTCTACTAATTTTTAATATGAGGTAAAAAGTCACATTTGCTAATCCAATACAATAAATAGATAATATACCTAATAGCGCATAACTTGCTGTAATAAATATTACCAAATTACACTGGTACAAAAAGACGTTTTCTACCGAAATAAAAGTCCAAATATTTAAGCCAATAGAGTAAATTGTAAAAAAAAAAATTGCTTAAGAGAGTGTTATGTTATAAATTATTCTATGGTGTCATCTTTATTTTTAGCCTACTTTCCTTGGAAAGAGCCCTGGTTGATCATGCGGCTGTCAGCCATTTAATAGCTCAGACACTTCTTGTAGACATTTTGTTCCTACTAATTTGTAGTGTAATGTTTATCCCTGGAAATATTTACATAATTAAATTTTAACGAACACTAGCGCTATACAGGTAACAATTTATTTTGAAGCTATTGGTTCTTCCTCGTACCACTGACGAATAATGACCATAGAAGTTCTGTTTATTACAGTATATCACTGAAATATTATATCAACTGTCATGAAATTGGGTATAAAGTGCTAAATGGATGACAACACGCATTTATTATTTTTACATACATATATATATATTTTTAATTGCGACTCGATAAAATTATCAGAGTATATATCCTTCAGCACTAAATTGGGTTTTTGAGGTACTAGCTCTTTCTTCTGGCACTATGGGTAGTGGCACTATTTGAATTTAATGTTTTACTCCGTTGTATGATACTAAGGTACTACCTACAACAATCTTCTACGAGGTTCTGGCTACGATAAAAACACTGACTATTTAAGGTGCTAGTAAAACATTCCCCCCAAACCTCAACCCTACAGAAAATCTTCGTGGGAGCATGATGGAAGTGGTGGATCGAAGAAATTAAAGACAGCCGAATTCTAAAGCTACACGTGAGCGTGAGTGAAGTGCGGGTATTTTTCCAGTGATGTCCACTAGTCTGCCAGAACACGGTAGTCAAAATACAGGCAGTCATTGACAAAAGAGACGCCCTCAGAAAATATTAAAAAGTGCAACAATTTTAAACTACAAGCTGTACATGAACTTTCTTTCGCAGCCGAAACCTTTATATAGAATAAATTATTTTACATTATTGTTATTTTATTCCCCGACACTGGCTTTTGAAATAAGTTCTTTTCGTAGAGTAAAAGTTGATTTTAAATTTAATCTCGCAACAATTCAAAAGCTTCCTTTCGAATATAATATATTTTTAAACAATGACAACCTGTTCCATTTGTCTGCAATTTAAAACATTCACACATTGCGAGAGAAAAAAATACTGATGAAGGGGAATAATGTGAAGGGGGGCGGGGAGTATGTATGTAGAAAGAAACAACAAAGTGATCGCGTAAAATATATATCTAACTTCTTAGTTAGCCTTTTGCTGATCTTGGATATACATATATGCATATATATACACGTACACAATTATTTTATATTTATCCATAGTTTCCGATTTAGGACCCCTTAATTCCTAGGTAAAAGTATTATTTTATTACTTGTGATGTTCCTTCCGATGTTACTGTGTTCCTACCCCGGAAACAGCAATACAGCCAGTTCTTATTTGTTCCGTTATCAACCCGTATTTGCGAACCCAGGCAACATGATCGGGTTCGCCTGTTTGTCGAATTGTAATTAAGTTGTTGCTGTTGTCTACGGGCGCAGTCCGCGATAACCACTCGCTCTTCGACTGCATACGTGCCGCCGTCCACTGTTATCGTCACAACGAATGTAATTTACTCGAGGTTTAGAAACGCGCGGCCGTGGTGCCGTGGTTCCGTGGTTGCGGGACCCCTCCCTCGCTTCTCGGAAAGACCGCGCGCGTCTCTTACGCAAGTACCCTATCCCGGCGACAAACAACGCTTACGCTTACAGTCATTTGGGGTAACTTTGTATCATCAACCTAATTTATCTTTAAATGAAGGCTGGAAGAATCCCTGTCACATTACCACGTTCCTTACAAATAAAATAGTTAACAATGAAGTATACGTTAAGGCGGGCGCTGTAAATCATTTGTTACAAACAAAAATGCGTGGTACAAAGTTATCCCCAAATGACTAGCTTTTAAGCAGAAAAGTCTCCTCGACCCCTCCAACATTGACGGTGCGACACTCCCCTCACTAGCCACTTATTGGTTTCTCTATGTTGCGCAGGTTCGTTAATACTTAATACATATACATCACAGTATAATTACACGTGCGTTTTTTTATTATTTACACAGTTCTGATAGCATACTTTTATATAATCAATTAATTATTACTGGTACTTGTTCTGACCTTATTTTACCCCCGCCACCAACAAACAGATGGCCGGGAGCAAAACTGAGTGTGGTGCGGAGTGACGAAAACCTCCCTGACTGGCTGGCCACTCCTTTATTTGTCCTACTAACCGATATTTGACCAAAATTCTTATAATAATAAATTTGATATACGCATAAGGTTGAAAACAATGTTATATGAGAGCCAACGAGTTCAGGGTAAAAATAATAAACATTTATTTATAAATATTACAAATTAAGTCGCCTGCCATTGAATATGTATATCACAAAGCAAGGCAGGGCTACCACACACACTTTATAGAATGATCGGTTGCTCAGCCTTGGACACGCTAGACAATTGTGAGTGGGTGAAGATATTTGGGCTGTTCTTAAAATCGAGGTTTTAACACCCGATGAGGATGAACGGAGGTGGGCATGGAGCAGCGCCGGAATGCAAGGGAGGGGGAAACGGGAGATCCCCAAGAAAATCCGCCAACCAGCGGCATAGTCCAGCGCGATTCCCACATGCGAAAATCTGGGGAGTGACCCCGCCGGGAATAGAATGCGGTTCGCCTAGTTGGGAGGCGAGCAGTCTAACCACCACACCACGGCGGCCCCGCAAGACAATCATGCCACGTGTAAACATACTAATATAAACATCCCATCACACTCTACAAATGGAGAAAAAATATGCATGGCAAGTTTATACAGATAAGCTGCAGTTGGACTTAAAAGCTGAAGAAAAGAGTGAATAGTAATAATGTCAATATTCACCATCACCATTTGTAAGCTCCCTAATTTTATGTTTTTCACTATGATAAAAGCGACTTTCAAATCAAAGGCTTATTCAGGATTCGTACGTACATATTGTAGGTAACTCATTTTTGTACTCTGAAACAAGGGTCACCAAGAATGTTTTAGTTAATTAGAACGTTATTTGTTGCTAGGTTACGATAAGTTCAAAACCTGCAAAGTGAGTGATGAATTGTACATTAGTAAAAATATTATACGATATATTATCTGTACCGTATCGCCAATTACGAGTTAAACATGCAAACTAAGTTAAATACCATAAAAGGTATATTTGTCTACTGTCGCAAAGCCAATTTTATTTTTTCTGCGGAAATAATACTTTATTTAAACAACTGAATATAGTTAAAATATTTGTATGCAATATGAGTTTTTACATAATCCTATAAGCCCTGAAACTACTTGTGTTAGGTATTTCCTGAGTATTGAGCATAGGAATTAATTACTTCGGTTAAGAAAAAGATGGTAAATGAAATGTTAAGGAAATACTGACCACGGTAGTTTTAGTACTAACTCGCTTAAAGTTGTGTGTGAAGTACATGTAACAGTCCTGCTCATTCTACTCTCAGTGGAATCTGTCGAGTGCGAATACCGACCTTTCGAATGAGGGTGATTTATGCTGCTACTTGTCGTTACGACGATCGCCGTTTCCCTTCCAAACACTTCATTTGGTAGCACCTGCGATGCTATTCTGTTTACGTATTTGTCTCCAGATCTCGTGTCGGTCTAAGACACTGCAGGAGTAACGTACACTAACTAATGCTGTTTCCTTTGTAACACCTCGCGCCGCCACGAAGAGGTCAAACTGATACGCGAACAATGTCGCAACAAAGGTGCGTCTCAAAGTCTTTCTTTCAGCCTCTGGAAAATTTGCATGATACAATAACAGCGCTTGCTGTTTTTTTTCTCAACATACTGTAGTATAAATTCGTAGCGTCTGAAAGGTTTGTCTTATTCATAAATTTACCAACATTTATTTTTAACCAAAAATACTTCGCTTTTTAAATATTCAAATGACTATGTTGCTAGATTAAGAAGTGAAATACAGTCAATCACTAAAATTGTTTCCTGTGGCTGCTACAAAACAGCTGGTTGCACCATGCGTTTGCCTACATTAACTGTAGTGTTGCAGGTACGTAGATGGTGCAATTAGATGTTCAACAGGAACAAAGTATTTTCTCTCACTATCGAACATACCAACCTCTGAAGCTTTCTACCAGTAAGATTTTAATAGGATTTAAAGTAGTGCGTAAACAGGTCGCGGCACTTCATGTATAGTGCATGCTTAACTGCTCACCGTAAATAGTTAAATTTCAACTACAGTAAGAGGCGACTACGTCTGCATTAATATTGCAGTAAAACCATCATAAAATATTTCAGGATAAACTGATAAATTTAAGTTTATTAAACAAGGAAATTCAGAAAATCGAATTGCTCATGCGTTTTTTTTTTTGGTCAGGTGCTAAATAATGAAAGTTTATCGAGCAGAAAAACGTTTTAACTGGTAATTTATTGGAAAATGATTCACTGTAATCTGCTACCAGACAGAAAATATTGCTAATACCAATACACGCAAAACCAAATAAACTGATACTTAGGTGCCAACTTATCGAACTTTTCAACTATTTTTATACCTGCTTGGTTTGTTTTGCATACTTGCACACAGAGTTACAGGTGCTTATGCTATTAATTTTCTGATAGGAATTAATTTCCCAAATTGTTACATACTGACGTAATATGCCTACACATGCTAGCCATTTTATGCACCATTTACCATTGAAACTATCACATTACTTTTTTTTTCAATTACGTTGCAAAAACTGTCACGCAGCCAGTTTCACTAAAAAAAAAAAAAAAAAATTGCAGTAGCATTTATTGTAGCAACACAATAATAAATGATCTTTAGGGAAGAAATCTCAACAATTTTATTGTTCACTGATTTCGTAAGTTAACTTCATTTTTTCTACACAGCATTAAATTTCCGTTCACTCTCTCACATTACTGTGTGGCAGCAAATATATTGACCTAATTTGTTGTAAAAAACCACGTGTTTTATAAAAACGAAACGTTTCCGAGCTAAACATGCATCAGAAATTGCTGTAAAATAATCACACCAACAAATCTCAAAATGTTTTAACTTTCACTTCCCCCAGAGTTTCTTGAATATTTCACAATAACTTCATCAAAACGTTTCCATTTAGAAGCAGTTTCATCTTCGTAGAAGTCTACCAGTGATGCCAGACAAAAATGTATATGTTTTAGTACAATATGGGCAATTATCGGACACGCTCGGCCGCTCTTGTCAGAAAAGCAAAAAATTCGAAAGCTGTAACCATAAAAATGGTGTACTGGCCAGAATTACAGTACGTTAGTTTCCCAAACTTACGAAAGGCTGTACACTACTTTTCCTAGCGATGGCAAAACACAAAACCACGTACAGTGAAGTGGCAGTTTTTCTGTCATAGTCTAAATCTCGGAAAGTTACGTGTTTTTAGTACGGTACTCGTTCCTTACTGCGTTAACATAAAAACTATTAAACGGTTAGTAACACTCTTTCATTTGTAGTGGGAGAGCACGGTTACCCTAGCTGTTGAGCAGGCCACGCTTTCCAAGCCCGACGAGGAAAAGGACGAATAACGTTTCCCAGTAAGCGTGAGGACACTTTGGCCTGCTCACATCAACGTACACTTTTCTGACCTAACGCTTTTTATACATTTATAATAATAGGTTATCTTGATTAACACCAAGAGTCAGATGTGCGAGCCGTTATCACGCCCTACGTTACATGTTTATCACCTAACGCCACTGGCAGGCGGAGTGAAATTTTTCAGAACTCTCGCAGGCGAGGGCACGGCTGCGAGAGCCAACCGTACTTTATAAATATGCGGCGGGAAAGAAGCAGCTGTTGGATTCATTCCAAGTCGATGCGAGTGAAATAAAACCAGCAGCGCGAAGGAAAAAAATATCCAACTGGTAACCAATTGGAGCGCGGCCTGCATATAGGAAGCAGACAGACAGGTATCGGAACATTTATTTAATTTCTCAACTGGGGCTGCTAACATACCGGTCTATGTCGACATGCAAACAAGGTCTCTCCACATCAGTGCCTGCCGTCGAAGTACAACCTACAACGCGTTTTTGCCGCTCGCCATTAAAGGTCCCCATTTGGAATCTAAAGTTGAAGTACGGCAGCCTATGCTCCAACAAAAGAAACGTTGAGTTAAATGTTTCTAGGTAGAAAAGAAGGACGTTATTTAGTGATTGGATTAAGGCATACATAAAACGTGAACAAAATGTTACAGACACTTAAAAAAATTGTATCTTACAACTGTCAATAATAATACCTCCCCAAGTTATCATCACAATGCATTAAAGACAGTAGTTCTACTACCGTGACCAGAAAACAGCAGAAATAGTGCATATATCTATGCCACGCGAGTCTATGTAAACACGCATTATACGAAAACCAGCTACGCATAGTGTATGAATCTAATAAAAAAAACCATTTACTAATTAATATAACACTTTCAGGAATCGGAAGACTATGTTAAAACTGGCTGATTTCTGTAGGACGCATTAGCAGCCACGAAGTTGGTCCAAGCAGCAGAACAAATACCGACCCAACACATTGTAATCACGTCGTAAAAATAAGCCAAATATTGTTATTACACAGTGATATACACATGCCAGTTAGACGGTTTTTGTAATATTTTATGTCGAAATGTAAAGACTACTTTTAATCTATGTAATGAATGTATGAAGTTCTTCATAGTGTAAATCCTGTTGATGTTGGTAGTTAAGAGTTTCAAACAGCTCGATTGTGTAACTTATAAATGAAGGCAACACATAAATACGTATCCACGAAAAATGGCATTTTTGAAATGTATTCACTACGCAATCGCTTTGAAACTGACGAGCAAGTTGAGATGAAATACCGTCAAACAGCGAACATCGCAAATGCATTCTTCAAAAACGTTGTAGGAAGTGGTGGCACCTAGCGAGAAATTCTCAACTACATCATTAATGCGGCAATGCAATGAAAACTGGTCACACGACACTGGAGATGTGAAAGTATTCCTTAATACAACGTGGAAGACTTACATCAACATCTGAATTTATTGTAAAATATATATTACAATCCCCAGACCATGTGAGACTAATAAATAACTTTCCGGGCAGATATCATGCTTTATTTCACTACAGGTAGAAAGAATTGGTTATCAATGATAAGACTTGTAAATATAATAAAACTTCTTACGCAAAAATATACAAACTTACTGTTCTAGCCATTGCTGTTAATTAGCACATGTCAAATTATGAATAGCTCTATGTTTAAAAATGTATGCAGTAAATTTGCGATACTTACACAAAAAAATAAATTTCCTATGTTAACTGCACATTTCAGAGGTAGCAATATGGTTTTAAAAGTTGTATTTTCTAGTGAACGTAACAAAAAAGTCAGTCACGAGAACTACATTTATAAGGAAAACAACATACATATACACCAAATTAGTTTTGTTTCATACGAACCTATATGTTAGTAATTTGAATGACGTATTAAAAGGCTTGGATATTAGGATGATGTGCGCTAAAAAAAATTCCCAGAAAGGCATTTCCCACTATATTTCATGGTACTCTTTCGAGAAGTTCCTGTGGTATTTATTTATTTATAATATTGCGTTCTGTAGACCCAAAAATGAGCATAAATTTATCTAAGGTGTAGAACATGTCAGAGTTACAAAGTGAACACACATTTACAAACATATAGGTATAAAACACATACATATAAAACATAGTCTATAATACCATTATACAAAGATTAATCAAAAAGAATTATACAAAATTCATAATATATATACTTTTAAATTGTAATTGAGAAGTAAAACATGTAATACACAGACACATTAACAATATTAATAGATGCAAATGTACACACACATCATGTTTACCCTAGATATTTTACTTGTTTATAGGGGGTGAGAGCCGGTCTACCAACAACGGATACAAACTATGCTTTGTTTGTACTATAATACTACAGAAATTAGAAGTTTAAGAATTCAGCAACTGTATAGTAAATAGAAATTAAATACTCCTTCAGGGTATGCTTAAATTTTTTATCTTTACTCCTGCAGAAATTTTTTTTTAACAGGTGGAAATTTATTATATAGTTTAATAGCAGTGTGGTATGTGCCTTTCTGATGCATTGTTGACCTTATTTGGGGAAGTGCAAATCATTACTTGCTCTAGTGTTATAACAATGAAACGACGAATTTGTTTCGAATACGTCTATGTTATTACTTAAGAATATGAGAGTAGAAAAAATATATTGACTTAGCAATAAGAGAATTTGATGTTTTTTAAATAATACAAAAATAAAATGATTCTACTGTTGCTACGAATCCTTAAAGTTTTCCTGTATAATGAGGACATTTTCTGCCTCATAGAGTTGTCCCATGCTATGATATCATATTTCATTACAAAATGAAAGTATGCAAAGTGCATTAATTTCTGAATTTTACTATCAACTTTTCCGGCCATACTACGAACAGCAAAATATGCAAAGTTAAATTTTTTTACACATTATTTCGATATGACTTCAGGAATAACAAGATAGAGAAAAATCACCCATAAAACACTGAAAATCAAGTTACGTATTAGCATACGCTGTCTGTCGTCTCGTCTGTGTAATTAATTCAATCCGTTATTATGTGCTTCAATATATGGCGCGGAAGTCCATATTATGATTTTAAGTGGCATAACCTGGTAAATCACAAACCAACATGGAGGATTACACCACTGATACAAAAATCAGCGGAAAAAAGAAAAGAAATTAACTGTATAAGTTGAGCGATTTTGATGAATTTTTTGATAGTGACATATTTGAAGAGTCTGGAAGCGAGTACAATCCAGATGCTGATGAAGTCTGTGAATAGCAAGGTGAGTTAAAGGTTATTACCGTACAAATCAGAGGCTTGCATGTTATGTTTTTGCAAAACACAAATATTCACTCAAATTTTAATATATCTGCAAAAGTGTAATTTGAGTAGTTAGGTTTCGTGATGTACCATCGTAGATAACACATAATATATGTCATAATAACAGGGCACTCTCCATCTTTTGTTACAAAAAACGTGTGGCTTGCCAGGGTATTAATTTATTTATCAGCAGCAATAATGTGATTGATACCATCCTGTTATTATATTTTTTGTATTTTTACAGGTTGCAGATGACAATAAAATCAAGAAGTGGTATCAGGGCGTCTACAAATACTCCAGAGACTCATGTTGTACACAAAAACCATCACTAGTATTCCTGAACGACATGAAAATTACAACAAAATAAGGAGGAAAAACAGGAAAAATTGGGGGAGGGGGAGGAATAAGCTACAAGAATTCCAAGAAAACAAAAGGTAGTAAATAAAAGGAAAAGAAAAAAGAATTAAGAAACAGAGGTTTGGAATATATGAAGGTGAATGGTAGTAACCACACGAAAAATAGGACCTTCTTGTATATGTCAACGGAAATGTTTTGAAAAGATAGGAAGATAAGCTATTGTAAAGCTATTTAAGACTTTTGGGACCTGGCAATCTATAACTTACAAAATTGTTATTTACATGAAAGAATCCATATCAAACCAATCAAACAAAAGAATACAAATACTGATGAAAGCAGGAGACGTAACATGATAATGTATTTTGTTTCAAAGGCCGAAACTGATATCCTAGTCTGCCAAATAGCATTTTCAAAAATTCGTGGTTTACAAGCCTCTAGAGGTAGGGTTGAACTTCTAACTAAAAGGAACGCAGATACACAGCCTGAATGAACTAAAGGTTTTCACATTTCGTGGCAAAGCTGAAGAGAAATAATCTGTAAAATTTAAAGTTTGTGTGTATGTGTCTGTCTGTCTGTCTGTCTGTCTCTCTCTCTCTCTTTTTCTCTCTCTCTCTTTGTCTCTCTCTCTTTGTCTCTCTGTCTCTCTCGCTCTTATCATCAAAACCATGCTTCTACATGTGCGACACTATTATGCTGGCGAAACGCATTGTCAATTTGCTTCCGAGGAGTAACTTTCAAAACCCAATCTCATGAGCTCAATTTGCATTGAAGTACACACGCCCTAGGAATATTGAGGGCTCGAAGATTAAGGACATAAAAAGTTTGAAGGACCATATTCCTGAGGCCAGATAGGACAGGTATTTTGCAAAACTGAAACGAGAGAAAGGCTCTGAAGGTGAACTGGATGAAGATGATTTGGAAAAAGAAAGAAATCACTATCCATAAAAATTAAAAATATTACTTATTCAAAGTTTTTTTTTTAATATGACCAGTGTTTTTGTGGTTTGACATGGTGCATTCTACATTGAATATTATTTTATCACATTTTTCATGCGTTTGTAATTTTCTATTATTTACTTTTCAGTCAATAAAATCTTGTGTTTCGTGTAATGTACAAATTTCAGAACCCATTTTTATTGTGTAATATTGTAGTAAGACTCATTTTGCTCACATGTAATAACATGCACTGAAAAAAACAGTTTTGTGGTGATCAAAAAACTTTGTTGGTAACCACACCATCCCTTTGTCAATATAGACATGACAAATTTTTGTCATTCTAGTATTTAGTGTAAACTACAAAATGACGTTTGTGGTCACCAATAATTTCAGTGTGTTTGTAGGCAATAATATGTTCGTTAGTAGCAGCGAAACTGTTACGATGATAGCAGTAATACTGGTAAGTGAAGTTCACAAAGGTGTTTTGCGGGTTGTGGGCTTTTGTAAGTAGGTATGGACTAACAACACTTAAACACTAAAATCAGAGTTGTCATGAGTGGGATAGGAACCTTGAACCTCTCAACTGCGGGCTCAGCGTGTTACCATTACGCTACCTTGCTCGAAGTTAAAAAGCTGCCTTGAGCATGTATAAAACAGACATTTAATAAGTGGCAGACACTACAAGGCTTGCACACAGAACCTCATGTCAAGTTAATTTTCTGGAATCATTTACGTGTAACATTTACTTACTTGGAATAAAGGAATAATAAAATACGTTCACAGGTACTTAAGA
This sequence comes from Clitarchus hookeri, assembly GCA_002778355.1. Taxonomy (NCBI): domain Eukaryota; kingdom Metazoa; phylum Arthropoda; class Insecta; order Phasmatodea; family Phasmatidae; genus Clitarchus; species Clitarchus hookeri. The sequence goes on from NQII01000003.1 coordinate 3,807,130, forward strand.
ATATCCCTCGTGAATTAGTTCGTAACCTGGTGCAAAGAACCGAACACAAATATGGCGTCGTGGCCAGACAGAAGGCGACCACTTCGAATATGCCTGAGTGCATGCGCAGAATATAACGGATGTAGTTTTGCAGTCGCAGCAAAATGTTTTACTGTGGATACTATGAATGCTGTTGCTGCCAACTAAATATTTCGTGGCAGCCAATAGTTTTTTAAATAAACAAATATATTAGTGAGCGCTAAATAGCTTTAGTACTAGTCAATCTCCGTGTTATTGGACACCACAATCTGTTTTTACCAACAGCAAAATTTCGCCTTGGAAAGTTTTTATAGCCACAAACAATTTTTTTTTGCAGTGTGGTAGCCAATAACAATTCTAAAAATAGTATATATACATATAAAATATTTGCCTTTATAATTATGATTTGGTAGAGCATACTGTATAGCCTAATAACAAATAAACATTACATTCACATTCTGTGTTTACAAATGAATAGCACAACAGTTTTCCTTCATTTTACACATATCTCAGCCATGTGGGTTTACTATGTTATTACCCACAATCCTTCAACTGTCAGTGTACCAAGTAAGGCTGAAAACGGTTAAATTTTCCCAGATATTTAATATTAAAAATTGTATAACGAGGAAGCCATATCGACAATAATTTATGAATTCAAAATTACTTAATTCATGTTTATTTATTGGAGTTAGTTTTCGGTAATTGCATTAATATACTACAAATATTTATAGTCCAGATGACGTTGCAAACAAAATAAGGCGTGAAAAGTTAAAAATCAATTAATTTTATTATCACCTTAGAAGTGCCAGTATACGAAATTTGGTTTAAACAAGTCTAATTGTTCGGTAGACAAATCATATCAGCCTAAAAAAACTATATGACCGCCATTTCGAAAGTAAGTGTTCGATATATCAAAATTAAATGGCCGAGGATGGCCTACACTTACATGTCAAATTTGGTGGTAACCCCTGTTTGGGATTACTCAATATTGTCCGAAACGTTACCATATATACTTCTTATGCTAAATACCAGTTTCTTGAAGTTTTATGAGTCAAGTTGATGACCTCCTTGTTTCGGAAAATTTACCAAGAGATTGGCACCGACGGTGAAGGAATGGAAATAAATGCAGCCCCGCTATAGTATTCTATAAAAGACTGTGCTGTGTATTTTGCGGTGTTAATTTGGTGCCCTGCTATTCTAGGTAGTGATATTCAAACAAAGAGATTTTGCTGTTGCTTGGACTTACACATTATCTCTTCGCAAACTTTTTTTACTGTGATTTTCAACGGAAGTTGTAAGCATTTAAATATATTTCTGTGCCTTAAATACATAACTATCAACAACTGTAATTCCTGAGATGCAGGTTCCTCGCTGAATATCCAGCGATTGTTTTTTATGTCACAAAAAACTGGGCATGCAAACAACAGAGCGAAGCAGGAAAGCGCTGTCTTTACTTTCTAACGAAAGACTTTCGAAGTCCTTCCCAATTGCCTGCAAGTTTTCACTACATTTTAGTGGCCCTTTATTCTTTTTAATTTATCTAGTATAAAATATTTTTCAAGATGTAAGTACATTAAAAATTCAACTGAGAAAAATTTTCTCTGGAACTCTGTTTAAATTATTCACCTCTAAATTTAATTAGTGATCGAAACAAATGAAGACTGCTACACTGTAAAATGACGGGGCTCTTTTAGGCACACCTGTAATTTTCCCTGCCATGGTGACGCATCCATCATGTCCTGGCCATTCCGGCCCCCCACGCCACAATATTACACGTGATTTTATCTGCATATTTTACATAGTCAATTTTTTTCCAGTGGCACAAAACAAAAGAATTCCTCGTGTATCCGTTTCGTTAGTTTATTAAAGAATCTTACTGTAAACGCCATTTGCTCGGTTCCGTAATGTTCCTTGTTTCATCGTTACCCACTAAAAACAACACATTTTGATCTAATTGCATGTAATTAGGTTTCCATGCAGAACAACTCGTAGTATCTATAGCAAGTGATCTGCGAGATGTACGAGCCATTTTCAGGCTACTTTTCAAGACGTTAGCTCAGTTTTGTCTCCAGACTTTACCGTAGATTTCAAAAGCATGTTAAAAACTGATTTCTCTTCTGTGTGTCCTCTCAGAGGGAGATCGTTTGCTCCACAAAACGATAGAATACTCAAAACTGATGATAGTCAATTTCAAATGCCTTCAAGTGACATCTGAAAGTATTCCTTTGTAAAAAATCGATTTGTTATAATTCTCTCGCTGTCATTGTTTCTAGTTTCTTTGTATTCTGACGTATGAATTAGCTGATTAAAGCAAACACGTTAAGAATTTTAGAGGATGTGTTTTACAAAACCACTACATTTGCCCCAAGTTAATGCTGGGATTTTAAAGACATAATTTACATATACACCACAGGCAGCTTTTGAAATACACACTTACGGTTTGGAAACTAGCCACTATCTGAATTGAAATTTCATGTTGAAAAGCGCATTTTAAATTTAGAACCTTACAGGCTTCCAAGTACTGAGCAGAAATTGTTTCATAATTAATTTGCCCTTACTAGAATTTAAAGTAATTTCCAATATCAGTGACACTTTTGGTGTTATACCTACACACATTACATGACTGTTATCTGCTACAGCTTTTCCTTGTACTTCACTTCCATGACGCAATCCCCTCAGATGAACACCATGTCCATTACTTCCACATTCAAGCTTACGTTTAGATTATACGGCTTCGTCTGTTTCAATGACCGCCGCGTTTGGGTGCCCATAATTGTTAAGATTCTTTGTGCAGCGGTCATCACTTCATATGTTAGTACTGTCATAAGATTTTCATCTTTTCACAAAAAAAAAAGTATGTTCGTACATACATACTTGAGACAACTATTTACACATATTAGGTAATCAATGAACGACTACACTCCAATATGCGCGAGCATTGGCAAGATTAATTATCAAAACATAACTTACGACCACGTACACGAGAACACTTCGATCTTGCGACATTACTTGCAGTGAGGGTAACATAATTACTGGTAATGACAAGACTCGCGTCTACACGCCACATGGGCACGCATTCAGGACCAAATACCTTTTAAATGATATATGCTCAGGACAATTGCATACTGATTATACACTGACGACTACTACAGGCCTACAGTACGCATGTTACAGCGATGACAACCAAGGGAACTGGCGTGGGACAAGCAAAATACTTATATTACTACTACAGTTTCTGATAGCTTCCAGCTCTGTGTTTAGGTGAATTGTTTACAGCGGGTTTACGAAAAGTGTTATATCAAAAGCACAAAGAAGGCGTAAAAATAAGACATGAAAATCACAGTGGTGGCAGCTGCTGCGACTAGTTACCCTCAACAGGCTTCGATAATCTGTGTTTCACCATTCCCGCTCACTAAATATCTCGAGACTATCAAGACCAAAGCCTATACATCAATACATCCCAGTGATAGAGCAAGGCTAAACAATAAACTGAGCAGTATTTCTGTGTTTCCTGATCCAATGCAGAACGGAAACCACACAGGTCCGAGCGCCTAATTTCTCTGATATAATCGGGGAAAAAAAAAAAAAAAAAAAAAAAAAGTATATTAACCTTTTTTATTTTGTAAATACACAAATATTTGTTGAATTCACAAACACATATACGGAATGCTGTAATTTTTTTTTAAATTCACGATCGTAGCGTTCACAATTGTATAGCTACAGAAAAATGTCTGCACAATTCTGAAGCTCGGCAAACTGTTGAAAGTACATTTAAAGTTCAGACCCGCCACGGTCCAAACAAGGCAGCTCAACCCCAATTCTAAGATTGATCAGCACGGTCGCTCACAACTTGCGACGATAGGGCAAAATCTATTGCAAAGAAGTTAAAAAAAAACTTATGGAAACAGGTTTAATGGTTCGTGAAACAGTGCTCAGTGACGCGGTAGTACATCCGGTTGATATTCGACTAGTATTAGTTGTGTTGACATCGGCCAGCTGCAGTGGGCATGGTGATTTTGCATTGCCATTCCAAGTAAATACTGGTATAGTTCCTGAATGTTAACCTCACCAGTCCTCAGATACATTCACAGACTAAAGATGAGGCAGACATATCTCAAACATCAAATCACACCTCGCCAACAGAACTGTAAAAAACACGCTGTCAAACAATAACGAAGATGTCTGTCCACTTGGTTTATTTCAACGGACCCACGCTTTTATATAAACAAAATATTTTCAATGACTTGAATAAATTACAATTGCATTAAAACTCGGTCAGAGGAAGAGTAAACACATTTCAAAGCACTCATTTAAGTAAACACTGTTCTCAACTACAATCCAGCCACAACAGCTAAAAATAAAAATGTTTAAATTATCCACCATAAGAAGCAAGACATTGTTTGCAACGCTGTATAAAATAACGACAAATAGTAGCTACGGTTTGCATGGACGTGGATTCACAGGCGGTCACAATCGTCTCTCTCATGGCATCCAGTGTCCCTGGCTTTGTGGCGTACACAGTGTCCTTAGAGTTCCCCACGTATAAAAATCAAACTTAGTTAAGTCTGGAGATCTGAGTGGATAATCAACAATTACTCAACGGCCTGTCCACCTCCCAACAAATATCTCAACCAGGAGCAACTGTACGTCTCGATGGTAATGTGGCAGTGCACCGTCCTCCTGAAATAAAATATATATCTGGATTGCCGTCATATTCCAGTCCCGCTCGCGCCTAGTCCCAATTGCTGGTACGCTGGCCGACAACCGTGACATCGTAGAGGTGTTGGAGCCTGTTGTTGCCCCGTATCTTCATTGCCAGCCTGAGACCCTGTACAAAGAGGACAATGTGTGACCGCGTGTGGCACACATCTTCCGACGGACCCTGGATGACCACCATACCCCACATTTCTTCCTTAACCTGCGCGTCCACCAGATCTCTCGTCCATAGGAAACATGTGGTCCATGATCAGACGACGACCCGCCTGCCACAAGACACCCGCGGACACAACGGACGAACTTTGGGCACGCTTCGAAGCAGCATGAGCGGAGATATCTCAGAAAGACATCCACAGTTTGTTCGTCTCAATATCGCGTCGTGTAGCAGTATGGTTATTGCCGCCCGTGTTGGGGCCTCTTAATACTGAGTTCCTCATGTTCTGTACGTTATACCGAGCTGCAAGAGTAATCATGTCACCTGTGTATGACGAGTATTCTGTCCAATGAATCTGGTTGCAATATCTCACATCCTTCTTGGTATTGCAATTGTAATAACCAGCAGTATAATTATGCACAAATTTTATGACACACGTTATTCAATAAGATTCAGAAATACAACTTGAAAGAAACCTACATAGGTTGATATTCATGGGCGTAAAATCTTCTATATAAATTTTTCCACCACAGCAATAATTTACTGTAAATGAAGAGCACATTGCATTCCATGTTACACGAAATATTGATTTCTCCTGACCAAGAGCTGCTGAAAATACCTATGTATTATGAGTGCAGTTAAACCCCCGAATAGGGTTTCTATTTCAATGTCAAGGCCATTCACAGTATAAAACCCATGCTTGATCACAGCATCAACAACATCCATTTTCCTGTTGAAATTATCCATGCTAGGTAAAGAATATAGTAACGCGAGAAATTTGGTTTGTCGATAATCAATTCCATTCATTTACATTTCTGTTTTCACATCCTCGATTTTTTTTTTAAGAATTCACAGGCACATTACTTTGAGAGCTATCTTCTTCGAAACTAAGTTTATCTAGGTTTACTGTAATTGCACCTGGCTGGCTTGATGTAGCAATAATTCATACATAGTTTTAGTTTCAAAAGTTTGTGTTTAGACGTGTTTCTATAAGTATCGCCCAAAGAATATTATGGAAAGACAGGAACAGCAATACGTTGACGCCTGCGGCGTCCCTATATTTTATTCGTCCGTACCACGCTCTAACGAAGCTCGCAGGCGAACGACATCAATCAGGATTTAGGGCCTGGCAGCCGTGACGAAGGGAACGGCGCCAGATCGGCCCTACAAGACGACCATTTGCATGGGAAGGCGGACATGCGGGAGAATAGCGTCACGGTGTGGAATCAGGTGACAGCGGGAAGAACACGAAGGCAGCGGCCAGGGGGAGATCCCGAAGTATTCCCACAACGCCGAACAAACAACAAACCTCCAGCTAGAATAGAAGGGCAGACGCCAGACTCCGCGAGCAGGCAGGAACGCCGAGACGTATTTATGACCTCGCCAGGCTGTGCTTTGTCCCAGGCTTTCGACCACAATAAAAACCGAGAGAGCGTTTGGACGAACGCAACGAGAGGCCCCTTTCAATTATTTCCGCACGGACAGAACGGAGTGCTGAAACTGGTAAACCAGAACAAAACAGCAGACGCTGGACCCAAGTATGGAGCTGGAGTACACGCCCGCGGTTGATTACCCAGGGGGGCGGTCCGCGGCTACCTGGAGAAACCGGGGCAGTTTAATATGGCAATGAGGGCCTACAAAACCGGAGGAGTCCGAGGAAACATGGCAGTCGGCCGACGAGATTCCGGGAGGGAGGAGTGATTCCGCAGGAGACGAGAACGGCAGCCAGCCGCCATCAGACGCAGAGTCCTGCGTCGACCCGAGAAGGAGGGACGTCGTGACGAGTCACCGAGGCGCCCGTGACAGGACGAGAGCAGTTCCAGCTCACCGGACCTCATCTGCAAGAACAACTACCAGCACAGCAAGCCAGATAAGTACAGTCATCCAGCGAGTGTGAAGGACCTTTAGTAATTATCCCGCAGTGTGAAGGATCGTTTATAATAATCCAACAAGTGCGACGAAGATCCCCCCCCCCCTTTTACGACGCGAATTGTACGGAGCATACGTAGAAAAGGGAGGGAGTTGTCTCAAGGGCTCATGTATCAATTCACATGTTCATGCAACAATAAAACCTCGATTTGTGAAATATGAATTACCCTGTATTCATTAGTGAATTGGACCATTAAACAACAGTGTCGAAGCATTCCTACGCTCGATCACTGAGGACTAGTATTAAGTGTTGGCGCCTCACGCCACAGAACAGATTACAACACATACGTCCAAACCTCAGCTTTGGCAGGTGTCAACGTCATTTCCGTTACCAACACTAAGATATACAAGTGATAGGTTAGACTGAGCCACGTTGTTCCAATGACATAGGTTATTTCGTAACGCAGTACGTATCGGTAGACGTGGGCTCTTTAAGAACGTGTTGATAAAACAGCTCTAAGTTCAAATAGTTTAATGTTGTTCACTATAATATGTATCGTGCAGGAAATTCTACTTAGCATAAAGTAATTGACACACATGATAAATTCTTGACAAGTCCAAGCCTAACCAATGGAATGTAAAAATCAAATTCACTCACTTAAAAGGTCTCTTCGCACAAGACTTGAGAAAACAGTTTTAAAATGTTACCAAAATTAATGAAATGCATAATAAGCGAGCATAACACTTGTCTTGACACGTGTTTTTAGTACAAATTACAAGCATTTCTGTAATTTACCCTTCTACCGAAAACGATGCATGCATACATAACTGCTTCGTAATAACGTGGACAAAAAAAAATATTATTACGACAACATTCACTAAACAAGATCATCCGCGCAATTCGTAATGTAATTTCGAAAACTCAAATCCCACCCGAGGCGGGATGTTAAAATGGGATGAGATATGTAAATAAAGTACTAGAAACTGATAGAAAAGGAACAACCTAATGTTAAACTATAAAATTACAAAAAAAGTATTCGTTTGGCTATAGACACATTACATTACTGTAAGCACTATATGCGAAACAAAGGATAAGCAGCCAGTACGGGATATTCACAGGCCATTTGTAAGTATTCTAAAATAACATTAACGTATGCTATAATGTTCCGTTTACGATCAGAGCACGAACTTTATACGATTCGTCTCGAATTTGACATCAAACAAGTATTCGTTTAGGCAAGAAAGTGCCATGGCTCACTCGCAGTAGACGCCTTTCATGTGGTGTACGAAGGAAGAAAGAAACTGGTTTTTATTAGGAAAACCTTCTGTGGCAGTCATAACCTAACATGGGGCAAAAATAAGGAAACCACTAAAGGAAGGAAAATAGCAGTAAGTAGTTTCCGAAAGGAAATATTCTTCTAAGATATAGTGTAAATAATAAACATACCCATCAGTACAGTTAAGATCATCATATACAGGTCTCGTGAAAAAATAACGTATCACAACAAAACAAATAGTGGTCAACCGTCTAGCCTAACGCAAAGAAAATGTAACATAGCTAGGAAACAGTGTTCCAAAGATTACAGCTGACGTTGAACAGGAATTAGGAAAGCACATCACAGCACAAACGATGCAAAATGTGCTTCATGAAGCTAGATATAATGATCGAACAGCCCGAATAAAACGCTATATCAGCCAAGACGCACAGACTAAAGTGACTTGCCTATGCTAAGAAATGTAAAAAAGACAACTATGGATATTTGAGGAAGGTCGTATCTACTGATGAATGTAAATTCAACCTTTTCAAATCAGATGGGCGAGTAATACTCTGGAGTGTCAGCGATACGGGTCTTACTGGAGACTACGCCTTCATCCAAAATAACGATCCTAAACATACAACCCTAAACACAGAACTGTGGTTGTTATACAATACGCCACACTGGATGGCAACACCTCCACAGTCACCGGACATCAATCCCATTGCGAATTTGTGGTATATTCTAGAAAGATACTAAAGCACAGCATCTCGAGCAAAAATCATACCAAGAAGGCATTAGTAGACTAATGGAGGAAGAAATCAGTATTTAAAAAAAACTAAGTCATATCAATGCCACAAAAATGATACAGTAATTAATAAAGAAGGAATGAGGGGCCCGCCAGGTATTAAGGTTATAAAAGTTGACCTTTGAAATGTTTTTATGAATGGCAGACGAAAACTTGTTTCGGGTGACATGATATGTGTATTTCCTTTCTGTTCCTTCAGTAGTAAAACGTATGAATGTTGCATATGTTTTGTATCATCGTCACAATATAACCAGTTTCAGTGTACCCACTATATTACTTCATTTTCAGCTAGGTATACATATATCCGTAAACTTGAAGTATGTGGAAACATGAATACTTTTTTGGGCTACTGTACATCGATACGCTGAACTATTACACTTTTTTTAACGATCACAGCTTTAGTGATATATTTGTTCAGTTATAAAAAAAATATGACACTGCTATTAAGGACCGTAGGTAGGTAAGGCTTAACTAACGACTCGTTGACAGCGAGGTCATAAGTAAAGAAACAAGTTGCTCAGAGAAGCAGGAACGGGGAAGGAATCGGCCACGGCCTGTAGTAAGGAACCACACCAGCAATCGCCTGGCATGATTTCGGAAAACCATGAAAAATTGAAAACAAGATGGCCGGACCTGGAATTGTATCCGGGTCCTCCCGAATGCGAGTGCAATACTGTGCCAGTTCACCACCTCGCTCGGTACACTACTATTAAAAGCTGAAGTAAGACTAAGTGTGTGACGAACTGGTAATTGTTCCAGCTCAACCCAGGCGAGACAAATTTATATGGACACTGTCGTTGCACCCTAGTTTCACACATTCATAGCTTTGCCACGTACTTCTTTCTGCAGTCATCACGTACGTAAATGTAGTCGACACACAAGACTGTTGTTACGAGTTCACCAAAAAAATGCCCCCAACAGTTTTTCTACCGCAATGTCAGTGGTTCCGCCATAAAGTGTTAAAGAAATGTAAACCAAATTCAGTTCCAGTTTATAAAAGTACGGTTGCTTCGTTGCTTATCGCTCGAGCTCCCAAGCTGTCAGGTGCATATTTTAGTACCTGCCAAAATAATTATGTTGGAAGAATTCAGAGCAGGCCGAACTGAGATTTGAGATGGAAATCGGGTGGTCTGCAATCGCCCAGCAAGAAGAAAGACATTTCGCCCATCAAGGAGACAGACAGCACGTGAAAACCGGTACGTGAAAATGTATGAAACTGTACAAGACGTGCTAACACTGACTGATGGGTTTGTGTGGACTTAACCGCATTGGTTTAAATATACATAAAATGGCCAACCTTTGACTCATTTGCAACAATAATAAACATAGTCGATTCCGTTCAAGAGGTCAAGGGTTCAAACTTAGGTGTTTATTCCAAGTTTCTCAGACAATCTATAGTTATGTTTCGATATTGATACCGCCAGACAGCGTTCGTACACATATGAACCAACGAAAAATGTAAAACTGTATTCTAAGTGCGCTATATAGGGGTTAACAAGAATGTGTCATTCATAGTAAACAAGGAAAGTATGTAAGGATGTCATTGCAAAATATGATCAATATGCCCCCCCCCCCTCCGAAATTACTCATTATGCAATTGTGTTCATTATGCTTTAATTATACCTAATTACCCTCTACGGGTGTCGAACCAAGGAGTACCTCACTTCCTCTTACCATCCTAGTCAGTTGTGTTTCGGCAGCCTATGGGTAAACACGTGTACTTTGTGTTTACTTACTCTCTAGGTATATGTACTTAATCTCAGTACATATACTTATTCGTTATGAAATGATTCCCCTAATTACTAGTTAATTGCCTTCGACGGGTCTCGAACCAAGGAGTACAGTTTCCCATGTTAAAGGGTGCCACTCTCCCGTGCCCGTTTGCAGGTTAATAGAATGACACAATGGCTGCTGATGCTCCCTAGCGTGTTGGGATTAATTCCCCAGGTTAGGATGCCTCCAATTAGTGTGCCTCTCTCCACAGCCCGTTTCCAGGTTAATCAAATAGCACTACGACTGCTGATGCTCCCTAGCGTCCTGAAACGGCCTCGCTCCCACTACATATGTATGTATGTATGTATGTATGTATGTATGTATGTATGTATGTATGTATGTATGTATGTGTGTATGTATGTATGTATGTATGTGTGTGCGTGTGTGTGTGCACGCGCGCGCAATAAATACTGCCACCACGCTTCTCACTGGTCTTGTTGGAACTGAGCTTGTCGATCGGGAAATGAGCTTTCGAAAACAAACTCTCGAGTACCCCAATCGTTTTCTAAGAAGAATCGAGAAGCCGTCTTCAACTTTGAACATCAAACTTAGGTAATATTTACATAATAGTAATTTCACTATCGGGAGCTGTTTTCCGAGAAACTTAGAATAAATAAAGTCTCCGGCCGACATTCCAGAAAAATGTGCTCAGTTCATTGATATGCATGCCTTTCAAATACGGAAACCATTACAATATATGCTGACCTGTAAATAACTTAGTACTTTTAGCCAACAAACAATAAAATAGAAATGAAATAATTGCAACGCTGAATAACCTTATGTTATCGAACAAATTTTCTTGCATAACATTTAATAAAATCCTGAAAAACACCCTGCCACCCTGCAATTGACTGAGGTAAAACATGGAAGAGTTTTTTCTCCGTAAAGTGTGTTATGACCGAGTTAAAGCGCATAGCCAAATGCGTGTGTTGGTAGGGACATTACTTGTGTACCTCACATACATTTTGCAGAAATAAGTGGTTTCTAACTCTACCACTGTGTGATGTTCTCCCGACTGAATAAAGGAAGTTGAAGATTTGGGTTTGAGGTTGCTCTGTCAACGCACGCAAATGCTAAATACGCCGAGATCTCCTAATTAGAGTATGATTCGAACTTGTTAAATTGCTTAAACAGATTCATGCTAGGGATGCTCCAGGGTGATCAGTACAACAGCACACAGTTTCTCTATTGCTCACTGGCGTAAGAGGCGGTGTATTGGAAGATTTGCATGATGTAACCGTTTACATATATACACTCTCTGCAGATAAACTAATGTTCTAGTGTTGCCGAGGCGATTTACACACACACGCGCACACGTACCTGGTGAAAGACAAAGTTTATAAATTCCCCATCGATAAAGATCAGTTGATAAGAAAACGCAAATTATGCATAAAAACGAAACTTCTACGACGTAAAATGCTGAACAAAACCGTTCTCTCTGACACAGTATTACAGCTGTCACGACCATACGAATCTTGAGTGCTAGTGCTGCTTTTATTCTGTATTCATATATGAGTATTACATTCGGTTAATTGATGTTCCGAGGGCGAAGTGTTATACGCCATCTAGACCTCCGCGATCAAGAAAAGGAAATGCTAGTGTTTTAAAATGTTTCACAAGTAATACTTTGGAATATTATTATTAGGTTTTGTGAGGGGGGGAGGGGGTAGACACACATACTGTAAGTTGGGTGAGTGAAGAGATTTAGGCGGCTCTTAACAGCGAGGTCTTGAGAGCCGGTGAGGGTAATTGAGGTGAGTATGGAGTAGCGCCGGAATGAAGGGGCGGGAGAAACGGGAGATCCCCGAGAAAACCCGCCGACCAGCGACATCGTCGGGTAGATTCCCACTTGCGAAAATCAGGGAGTGGTCCGGCCGGGGATTGAATCCGGTTCGCCTTGGTGGGAGGCAAGCACCGTAAGTTGATATTACTTTGCTACTACAAGGGATATTTTGCTCGAAATCATGCTTTTTAATGTGCTATATTTTATTCAAGAATTTTTTTGAGGAGAGTTGCATTGCAACTCCTTCATTATCAAACTATGATTCAACATTTAATTGTCTGTACAAAACGTCTGTTAACATGGTAGTGTTTTCCCTCCAATGTTCTACCTAATAATTAAATGCCTGAATTAGCAGCAATCGTCACAAGCTGGTATGTGTCTCCCTTTGTTAGTTGAAAACTATCCTTATGTCATAAGACAGAGTGTGTTATAATTACTTTGTTTTAACAACAGTTATGCGAGGTACTGTTGTTTATATGGGATGACTGTGGCCCAGATTTTCTGGAGATAAGTTACCCTCTAATGATTAAAAAAAACTTATTCTTAAAAGTTTATTTATAGATTTTTAATTCTCGCATTTATTTTTCATTATATAAATACCAAGTGAATATGAAAGAAAATTGGGGGCCCACAAATATGCCGATTATTCCCACGAATATTGTGTTTGGCTACAGTACGAAGTGAATCGGACACCCTCTCAAAGGCCAAAGAGATGTATAAAACTCAGAGGACAATTTGAACAGTGACATTTAAAAAAACAAGTTTTCCTCGAATATTTACAGAGCAAGAGGAAAATTATTTCTCTGAATGTATACAGTATATGAGTGATTTTGGCTTCCCGTTAGATGAGTTTGATCTTCGTGTAATTATGAAAACGTATCTCAATCAAATTGGGAGACAAGTGAAAAAACAAATAAAAAACTACCAGGCCATGAATGGGTTTTTTGAAACTCGTGTCTTGCATACCTAGACGTGCTGAATGCAATGGAAAGGAAGTGAAGACACCCTTTCTAGACAGTTTATAGCGTGTACGACAGTGGAGTGGACCTGCACTTCAGGTTCACGAAGAGGAAGAAAAATAGAAACAGTACTGGGTCGAAGTGTTACCAGTGACACATACATTTGTGAAGTTCTACCTACACGAACAAAGAATGGACAAAGAGCTAGTAGACAGCAGAAGTGACGTGCATGAACAACTAATCAAAGATTCAAGAAACGAGACTGATTTACAACGCATCCTTCATGACAATGAGAATGAGTTACAACTTGAACAAACTGTCGTGCTACGGCATTTGGGAAGAAACATCCTCGAGATCTTTGTCTCTTCGGTCAATGGAAGAAAAATTGGAGAATAAGTTACGTTTAACTACGAGGAAGAGTTTTTCCCAGGTGTGATCACATATCGCTATGATGGAGCTCGAATTAGTGTCAAAAAATGTTTATGTAAGTTTTGGAAGTGGCCCAAAGACACAGATGAATAATTTTTAATTTGGGAGGATATCCTTGGTGGTATACCACTATCTACGTTAGTAACAAAGCGAGGTTTCTATTCAGCTCCTTAATTAGACTCAGCTTGGTAGATTTAATTCAATCCACTGTGATTTTGCTTACTTACCTATGCCTACACTCCAGGTTAAAATACTGGTACAGAATTACTGATTCTTATTATTTGTTTCGAGTTTGTGTGTTTAGCAATCCAAACTGTTACAAAATAGTGTTAATCTTTTCCCTAAAAACATTTCTGTAAAATAGTGATTATTTTTTGTGGGTTTGTAACTGACCTCAATTTATTGTTTAAAGCAAAGTTTTCAGTTAAGAGCAACCACATACATTGTTGAACAGCAAGTTACGTGGAGCATTCGTGCCTGCGATTGTGTTCCTACTCTTCTCCTAGATAAGAAACGCATTGAAAATCAAGATAGTCGTGAGTTTGTAGCATTGTATCCTTCCCCTATGAGGAAAAAATTCCCCAAAACGTTAACCTGCAGCTTTATGGTCGATCTTCTCAAGAAAAGACAGGAGTTTACTATACATGCTCGTAAATGTTACAAAATTTTATACGATTCATTTTGACTGTGGCAGAGGTTTCATTTCTTCCACGAAATACTGTATAAAACTAAACCCAACTTACGGTACCAACATTTTTATAATGTGTATACACTAACTGAGCTCATTCAACAAGTATTCATCACACTTTGGTAACAAAGCATTTAAAGTTCCAAAATGCGATGCATTTGTGAAAGGGAGTTTCTCAGAATGTCTATCTGAATAAAACGAATGAATTATCAAACACTAAAACGACCAATCCAAACAATAAGAATTCTTCTAGCTTTCGAAACAGCTATAGGGTATATCATTGCAATCCTCAGCCTTTCAGATTTCATTTAACATGATCTTGCGTGCGACCTTAATTACGTAATTACTAAAACAAAATACACTACTAGTTTTCGTGCTGGCAGACCATTTGGTTGTTGCTAATTTAATGAAAATATCGATATCCAAACGTCAATGGGCTTACGCCATTGCGGAAATAACGGATTTCTTCTACCAAAAAAAAAAGCTACAAAAATTATCTAAAACACGCACGTACATGCATACGTACACGCATGCATACATACATACATCTTATATGAAATAGTTTCGGTAACATCAACGCAAGAAAATGAAACAGCTCGCCGTCATCAAACAAAATAGTGAGTTAAGAAGTCAAAACAAGGATTTCTGGGTTGTTACAATACATGCCATTTCTCATCTGCAGCTTAAATAATATTACTGCAAAAGGGGCATTACACTTATATCCTACGTCGTGTGTGTATGTGCGCAGGTACGAGGGAAAGAGCGAGTTTCAACCAAGAATAGTTTTTCCAAACTATGCCATTAGCAGCAGGGTTTTAAAATGTCTGTGGAAGTGACCAAAGTCTGACCGTACGGAGGCCACCATACAAACGACAATCGCACACCACAAACCGAGAAATGGAAAATAAAAAGAAAGGGGGAAGAGAGCGAGAGAGAGACACACACACACGCGCGCGCGCGCACACACACAAACCAAGTCTCTAAAAAATTTAATCAGTGAAAACTGAAACAAACAAATAAAAAAATAAAAATTAAGGCAGAGCCACTAGCCACTTAGAGCATACAGAGTTCTTCAATTGCACAATGTCGCAGTGAACTTACCTACACAGAGTCAAATTGTTGGCTGGGTGGCCCCTTACTAGCTAGGCTAACATAACATTGCTTACCGTGACTTAGCCGGGGTTCAAACCAAAGGCTTCGCGGTCCAAAGATGTCACTTTAGCGACCTCGGCCACAGAGGTAATCTGACTCACGATTAAAATGTATCCATCTACGTATAACACGAAACGACGATAGTTAGGGAATATAATACGCCTCGGCTAAAAGTGTTCTACGAATAATGCGTTGAAACCATGACCTGAGACGGTGTTTAAATTCAAATTATCCTGCATCGCCAACGATGTTTTGCAAGAAAGCTACATGGCTCTTCCGTTGCTTTAAATTCACTGGTAAAAAAAATACCACCTATAAGGAATGTTCCAAAGTGGACAATTTTGTACATGTGTGTACAATCGCTGAGTGTAACGTCTAGCACGGCCAACAGAGTGCATTAGGGTTCCACCACGATTATATTTATATTGTTATATGGTGAGTAGGGAAAGTCAAGACCGTCAACACAGTGAAGAAAAGTTACCTAACACAGACTATTATACCTCGTAATCACATCAGGCAGCATTATCAGTACTTGGAGATTGATAGGACTGCATTGTGTATCTGTATGAGGCCGGGTGCGGGTGGACGTATCGTGGCATTACCAGGCATGTGGGGAATTTCAATGCCAGAGTGGACCGATACTGAAACCAAAGGTAACGTGAGGAACCCACACACATCGTGTAGGTTCCAGTCTACCAAGACAGACATTACCGACGGAAGAAAACCACGCTGTGCGCTCTCCCGAGCGTAAAATACTTTCAACATCAGATCAAAGAGAACGGTGTTAAGAGCTGTGTGATAACCGAGCATAGGGTGATGAGTGGTGTTGTATGTTCAGCGATGACTCTCGGTTCTGCATTACCACACACGAATGATAGTCGTGTGCTAATATGGCAACATCGAGGGGGAGGGGACAGTTCTGTCAATGTCGTGGACAGATTCACTCGTTACGAGAGACCTGTAAAATTCGCGTTATTATTCAGCATCAGGCTGAACTTCACAGTACTGTCTGTACTGGACCTGACGTCGTTTCTCCATTGGCTGCTGCATAGATGTGAAGCCACGCCCTCTTTGACTGAAATGTATGTGATTGGCGCACACAGTAGTGAAGTGTTTGCCGATTGGCGCAGATATATCCAGAGCGTGTCAAATGAAGTATGGTCCAACAGCAAGCCCATTGCAAAGGTACACGTTATTTAAGTTTAAGCTGTCCTGAAATAATAACGCGAATTTTGCAGGTCTCTAATCATTACTCATGGAATCATAGCATGGGGAGCCTTAGGTTATGACTTCGGGTCACCAAAGTAGCGATTCCTGTGTCTTTGTATATTATCCTTGCGTCATATTGAGATAGGCCTACTCTTGTTACAAGCTCAGGGTTTCCCGATCTGTCCCAACATACCATACGCTGGATCAACTCGGATGTTAACTCCGAACCGGTGTCGATCTGCAGAATGAACAGCTAAGGACCGACTTGTCTCAGGATACAGCGGCCGTACTACTTCCTAACCGAATCGGCGCTACGTATCTAGGCCCAAAGGGAGGCTACATCTTACTGATGTAGGAACAGTTGGATGCCCATTCTGCCAACTCCTGTTGTTCGTATGGTAAGATATTGAGATCACTGTAATAAAGTCACATTACCCTTAAGCATGGGCAGCTTAATTTCATTTCCACCGCTCCAATGTGTTTTTTTTGTCCAAGTGTACTTTGGAAAAGGACAGAAATAGTATTATTTTTCAAATATCTCTAGTATTATTAACACCGTGAGTAACCTGTAAATACTGGTATTTACAAAGGCTAGTATCCCTCATTTCAAAATACTTCAGTGGTTCCTATTTCTTTCTTTTATTTTACACAACTGGCGGATGCACATAGATGGAAGCCAAGGGTTCACTGCTTCGTCGGAACCACACCCTTGGAGAGCAGACTTCCTGCCGGCATCTGAATTTCATGCTCAAACCACTGAAAACAGTCATTTCTTCCGAGTTGCACGATTCGTGTTGAAGTCGCTTCACCGGTTAACATGCGGGTCACGACATCCCCGCTGCAGTGTTCAATAGTTCAGAACGGCAGTGCAAAAATTTCAGCATGTCCATACAAAACAGTGAAGGCACGGGCAACCATTCACGATCACCAACAATGTAAATTCATGTAAAACGTTTAACAGTACATAATGCATGTATTTCATTCACAGATCAACGATTGCTTTATATTTATTAGACATACGAAGTTTAGTATCAAAAATACCTCGCAAATATGCAATTTCTGGATAATGAACGTAAGAGTTATTTACTAGCAAGATTTGGTGCGACGAAAATGTTTAAAGAGTATGTCAAGACTGCCCAAGTGAAAACGTCGCAGAATAAAAGATACTCCCAAAAAAACCAACATACGTACAAGGAAACTATAAAGCTTTCAGGCGGGGTAGTTAGTTATAACTGTTAGGACATTTTCGAAGTTAGGAAAATTATGGGCACAAGCATGTACTGCATGGCAGTCGAGCCATTGTGGCAAGGCCGTTTCTTGTAGCATTGTATTGGTGTTTCACAATTCACGCACACGAAGTGCAGAGTAACGTACACCAAGTTACACAATGGCAGCACTGTGCATTTTTTTTAATTTTGCCAATGGTAGATTGGCAGGAACTAAGCCACGACTCTAGTACAAGGCGCAAATCGTATTACATGGGAAACTGTTTGGGCGTCAAGAAGGAATGACAATACAATTTCCTACCTACATCGTGAACTTCATGATCACGTTGCTATAAATCTTTACACTTTTGAAGAATTAATTAACAATCACAAACATTGCCTAATAATGTGTGCTGAAAATCACAGTGTACTTCGGGGTCGCGAGTTAGAAATATTCTACAGGAAGCCACATACCGGTATTAATTTTTTTCAACTGCTTAAACAACTATATAAAATATTTAAATGAAGCGATTCTACACAAATAGGGAGAAAATTCACTAAGAACTTAAGACGATATTAGCTTCAGACCTGAAACGTTGAATTTAAGCGGTAGAAGCCAGCAAAGTTGTGTTTGGTGTTGTATTTTCTATGGGATTATGGTATTTCACAGATGCACTTTTGCTAGGGAGAATGGATTTCTTTATTGCCGAATGATTGTAATGCCTTTGTACAATGTCACGAGTTGTCCGTAGTACCAATAGCTGATTATGTTGCATAATACACGTCCTGACGATATTCTGTCTGATATACAAGTTTGCTGGTGTAGGCAACTGTTGAAAATATTTTCCCTGTACGATAATTTTGGAAATAAATTGTGTATTCGAATGGCGACAATGCAGATGAACTGAAAGATGATTTCACACGTATGCCTTTCGACAGAAATTCGGCGAATAAAAATGTACAATGTGAAGGTGTGTTATGGACAGTTTCGTTGACAGCTTAGGTAAACTAAAAAATTTCTGGAGAAATATTGTGCACTCAAGATCATTCGGCACAACACTCAGTATTAGGAGTAACAGCTATGCCAAACGCGTAAAAAAAACATAATGCATACGTATTGATTGTTACTTATGAAAATGCTGAACTTTGGGACAATGTAAAGCTATCCAATACATGAAATATTACTAACATTAACCTATTGAAATCTTCTGTCTTTCAAATCTTTAACACTGAACTTTGAGTATACAACGTTTTCACATTAACTGTACACTTAAATCACCGAAATATATCGATAGTAAAACTTAATTGTCGCAGGTTTGGATCATTATACATCATAAAGTGAAGTGTGGTGAGAAGATAATATGATCTGCTTAGCCAAACTGAATACGGAGTTGGTGACTCGTATGACATTACAACCAGTATTCCAGCACTGACCCCAGTACGTTTTTTTAATCACAAAGTTTGTAATTATGCATGCCGCAAATTTATTGATAGGCTGATCACAGTGAAATGAGCACTTCAACATCTGAAAAACAAAATCACTCTCTGTTATCTGCATATATGCGACAGTACTGTACTCGCTGCTTGCAAGCTCTACGTAAAGGTGGCAGAGAATTTATTAAAATAGGTATAAGACTTAACGTATTGCGAGTGTAATGTTTGAATTAACGGCAAATCAAGGTGGTGGTTTTGCTATACACACATTGGAATACGGATTTGCATACTGGTAACACATTTCGGTTCCTAACAATTTCACGTTTTAACTTGAATGGTGCATGAATATCATGAAGCCCACGGCGATGTAAAGTTTACATATGTGGAAGGATACAAAATGAGGGGAAAAGTAGATCTTAAGCAGAGCTTTCAAAAGTGCTCAATTAACCGTAAATAACCTATACCAACTCGTATCCCACGAAAAGTCACACGAATCTAAAAGAAACGCAAGCGATAAGGAGAAACAATGAAACGCATGTAGGAAAAATGAGATGAAACCACACACAAGGTGTTGTAGGATGG
>NQII01000003.1:3827190-3895045 GCA_002778355.1 Clitarchus hookeri
GGCTCGGAAGTCGACACCGCAAGGAGCCGTGCTGAGAGTCTGTGTTTTATACAGACTGGAGCGGCTTACTCAGCAGCCGGCCGTGACGCTCGCTGTTCCTTCACGTCCTGTTTGCACCGTGGCACCCCGCCTGCGCACGTAGCGCGGCCCACGTCGCCGGCTGCACTGGGGCCGCACGTACGTCTCGCTGGCGCCACGCCCAGCTAGCGCAACATCGACGCTTATGCTAGCTAACTACTTTCCAGTTGCGCTCTCGCACCAACATATTCCGATGCACACTTTCGTCTACGAACCCACGTTTTTCTGAAAACGCACGACTACCTCTGCACCGAATTATTTATTCCTGTAACTATCAAGGGCATGACACACAATTCGAAAAATTAGCAACATGAAAACAAAATACAGTAGAACATCGATTACACTGGGCAACAAATTTTTACTTTTTGTGTGTGGCTAGGTTCTCCTATGTGTGACTATTTCCTTTTGCCCTAATGAAGGAAAATCAATGGTATAATGGTCATGATTTACTTTTGCGGTCAGGGTATGGATTTTTTAAAATGTTTTTATGCTTTTTTCCAGACTTTTTTACCTTAAGTTTGCTCCAGACAACCAATAAAAGTTCTCTCCAGTCTAGAAGGCACGAGGGAGTCTCTCGACACTATAAAAGACATGGCAGAGCCATCGCAGAGCGAAAAATATATTTTAATAACCTTATTGTTTTTGAGAAAAATTGCTGTTTTTTGTAATTTTTGTACATTTTTCCATAAATAAAAGACGTTTACACTATCTTAAATGCAAATGGATGGGTAAAATACGTTTTAATTAACAACTACTATGTATTCTGACTGGGGGATATTGGCAGGTTCAAATAAATTAACCAGACTAGTATTTTTCATTACAATACAGAGTTCTTGTTTATTTCACTACTATGTACTCTAACAAGGGGATATTGGCAGTTTCAAATAAATGGACCAGACTAGTCTTTTTCATTACAGTACACAGTTATTGTTTATTTTTTGAACTCAATTGTACAAGTGTAAAAGCAACAGATTTGACAGCTTTTAGTAAAATTCGGCATTTATGCACTTAAAGTACTTGCGTATATATAAAAATAAGGTCGGATTGCAAAAAAACCGAAGAACAAAAAAATATAATAAAAAAATTTGAATGAAGGAACATATCATGATATTCTTTAAATTTAGGGCAAAAAGAACCAGTCGCACATTGGGAGAACTTAGTCACAAAAATCGTGTTGACCGGTGTTATCCGTCAAGGTCGGGACCATCACTGTGACGGATGAGTGAATACGCAGAAATACATAAGCCTATGCTCCCAATTTCCCACGACTACGAACCAAAGGCCTAAACAGATTACAGTAAAATGTAAATTTAACATTGTGGCTTTAAATAGTGCTCTGAAATACATAATACAAATAATTAGACGCTACAAAAAATTCAAACACACTACATACATACGGTACATATAATACGATTTTTTGAAGAACTGCCGGATGCCAAACTGGGTTCAATTAACTCCAACTGTTCCGCAGATGTGTGTAAAAAAAGTATAACGAGGCACACATTTTAAAAATAATTACCTCAGCCATTAACTTAAAATCCCCTAATTCAGCCTCTCTGTAATAAAAGTATTTATATGTCGGAATTTTCGGGTTTCGTTGCTGTAGATCCAGAAATATGAAAAAAATACAAAAAAATATTTTTTTAAGGGGCTGCCATCTTTCAAAATGGTGGCAAAAGAAACTACGAATAAGCAAATTTAATGTTCGCAACATGTATTAGCAGTATACCACATTTGACTGAAATAGGTTTGTTTAATTGTTCTGTAGATATGGCATACTACCATAATATATTTATAAGGCCGACAATTTCAAAATAATGTGTCTTCTCTATTAAACTGATATAAATTTTAGTGGCCTATAATATTAGTACTCGCATACCAAATTCGGAAAGAATCAGTACAGTATAGTTCCAGACGTATTTTGTAAAAATAACTTTGTTATTTAGTTGGGACTTCTTTCCAAAAACAATGGACTGATTGAAGGCACGAGTTTAATTAGGTGATGGTAGTGAGTAATGTAAAGTATACCAATTTTGGTTCAGATCGGTTGGATGGTTCCTGATACATGACATAGCACCGAAATATTTTTAATGCACCGCCATTCTGAAAGTAAGAATCCAATATTGTCAAAAACTATAAAAGTCGGATGGCCGTACTAAAAAGTGAGAGTAGCTATACCATATTTTAATGAAATTCGGTGCACGGGTTCAAAATATTTTTGGAGGTGAACACACGCACAGCACACGCGGGAAGGTGATTTCAAGCCTCTCTTTCCTTTGTAAAGTAGGCTAAAAAGGCTTCAAACTGAAAATTGACAACGTACGTTATGCTCGCATCCACGTGCAAGTACCTTCAACACCCCATCACTGAGGTTATTTAGCCTGTTGGGTCAGGCAATGGCATGCCTTTCTCCTCGCATTTGGGAGGTCGCGGGCTTATTCGGGCCGTTTGCACGAGACGGTAGTGATTTTATTTAATTTTCTAATTTTTGAATTAGAAAAAAATAAAATTGAATGATTATACATTAAAGTCGATAGCGAATCAAACAAAACAAGTGTAAATTTCGTGAGACCATTGTTATACGAAACAATAAGAAAAAATACACAAAATTTCAGATGTAAGATACATACAATATTAAAATAATTGATAATATGAACATAATAACACTGTTGTCTAACTATATGTATATACGTACAGACACATTTACGGGTAAAAATTGCAACATCCTAAAGAGCGCTGTCCAGTTTAACATGGGTATAGGCTGTTCACGGAAAAGTAAGCACTTTTGAAGCCCTAGTTACTTTTTACTTTCAGCCATTTCTTACCCTTTAACCACCTTTTTAAATAAATATTGCCATGTATGTAATAAACACAGTGTACATATTCCATCACACTCGACATTTTACGTCTAAGGCTAAATTAAGATATATTTATTGAATATTATTCCAAATGAGAGGGCTTTCAAAAATGCTCACTTTACCGCGAATAGCCTATACAATAGTTGCATGGAGGAGAGTCGTTACACTGATGAACGTTTTAAGACTAACCGACAGATGGCGTTTTACCATTCACTTTATTGTGCTGCGTATAGCAACGCACCAGACCGTATAGCGTGCGCCTGGAAGGCTGAATGTTCGAGTACGTATGTAGCAGTCGAGCTATCGCCATGCCTCGAAGACGGTTACGTGCCCCTGTTGTGCACTTACAGCCATTTTAGAGGGGCCGTATCGTGGGAATTCGCGAGGCGGGATGGACATATAAACGGATTGTTGCGAGTGCTGGTCATGATGCATCCATGTGTGAGGATACTACCAACGATGGTCACTTAAACAGACCCAAACCCTATTTCGGGTTCGTGACGGCCGCGTAGTACAGATGCACGTCAAGATCGGCGCATTGTTAGGACAGTACTTGCAGATCGTACCGCATCCACAGCAGAGATCAGAGCGAATGTGGTACCTGGGATGTATCCTAGTACCATTGGGAACCATCTACTTGCAGCAGGACTACGAGCATGTGTGCCATTGGCCAGGCTTCCTCTTCTGCCACAACATCATCATGCACGTCTCCTGTGGTGTCGTGAAAGTATCGCCTAGAGAATGGAATGGTGCTCTGTCGTGTTTACCGATGAGAGCAGGTTCTGTCTCCATGCAAGTGGTGGCCGTTTACGTGTGCGACGTCGACCTGGTGAGCGTCATATTTGAGGGTGCATTTGCCGCGACATAAAGGCCCAACTCCTGGCAACATGATGTGTTGTACAATACGCTATAGTTCCCGTTCATCATTGGTGTTTGTGGAGGGTCCGTTAAACAGTGCCCGCTACATCCATCAAATTGTCCAACCCGTTCTGCTACCCTTCTGTCATCAGGAAGGTGATGTACTGTTTCAGCAGGGTAATACTCGTCCACATACTGCTACTGCTTCTAGTCCTCGACGTGCTCTTCGTGGTTTTCGACAACTACTCTAGCCAGCACGATGTCCAGACCTCTCTCCCACTGAACATGTTTGGGACATGGTTGGACGACGTCTGATATAATTTTTACTGCCAACTACTAACTAATCTTGCACAATTGCAACAGATGCAAGAAGCTTGGAACACTATACCACAGGATGATATTCGTCGCATGTACGATCGTCTACATGCGACACGCCTGGTTGATTGCCGAAGGGGGTAACGTGCACTGTTATTGTTGTCCGCGCTAAGCACATTCAGTACTTGGCTTCTAGTGCTTGGTGTGGTTTGTATTGTTGATAATGTAATGTCATCAAGCTCTATTGCCACTAGGTGTTGATTGGTGAATAAAGCGACATACAGAGTCAGGGTGTTGTAATTTTTTGTCAGCGCTTGTGTACACAGACGCACAAACACACACAGAGAAAGACAGAAAAAGAGAAAAAGAGGAAAAAGAGAGAGATAAAGAGAAAGAGAGAAAAATAAATGGGGAGGGGGGGTACTTAAATACGGGGACAAACTCCACCCACATATTCTTGACGACAAAATACGGCGGAAACATACAACATACCAACAATGCTACACGGATAGTACATCTTCGTCCATTAACTCGTTATCCAGAGGCTACCGGTTTGATTGTAAGTACTTTTTGTAGGATGTGCAATTGTGTGGTATTTCGGCTCCTACTTCAAGGGGGTGTACGCTCTTGGGGCGCATTTTAGATGGTATGTCGTGTATAGAAGTTTTCGCCTTATTTGATCATAACGAATACGTCTGCGGAGTTGGTCCTCGTATTTAAGTAACATCCTGTATATACACAAACACCAATACAGTGATAATTATTTTCAAACAACTAAATATACATTTACTGGAAATTACAGTTATAATTAACAAGACGTCCGGTTGCAGTACAACATTCTTTGATAAATATTTGTTAACACTTTGTCAATTTCTTTAATATTTTTGGATAGCTCATTGAAAAGTTTACCTCCGCTGAGAAAAAGGTTTTGTTGTTAAATCAAACAAGGTTTGTTTGGAGCAACCAAATCAATTTTTTGTATAGGGGCAATTAAATATTTTGTTGTTGAAACCAAATTATTTTGTTCTTATCTTGTTGCCCCAAACAAAGATTTGGTTGGTGCAACTAAAGATTTGTTTGGCTCTACGTACATTAAACAGTTCCGGATAATAAAAATAATCAAAAATTTTGACGGAGATTCGAACCTAGATCAGATGCACGCACGCCTTAGCAACCTCATATAAAGTGTTTACTGACGAAATCAGAATGTTTTTAAATATATACATTTAAAATACTGGTAAACGTGCTCAAATAAATATTTCAAGTTTTACAGCTTTACTATTTACTTTCCTGCTAAACTTGTTTTATTACGATGTTTATACCATTATTAAGCGTCAATATATGCACTAACAAATACTGCCGCTATCCAAATTGTCACATAAATTACAAACATACTCTCGAGGTGTATTTTTGAACGAAGGTAATAAAATTATGCACAGTTGATTCAACCAAATATTTTGTTGACGGTTCAATTTATTTCGGCATAACACAGAGGTTTTGTTAATTCAAGAGTGCATTTTGTTATATGAATAACATTAATTTGGTTGCTTTTCGATCATTGTTTACTCAACAAAATACTTTATTGGGACAACTAAATATATTTTGACCCCATAAAAAAAATTATTTTGTTGGCTGTTCTCTTAGTGCAACATATTATTTTGTTGACAAATTGCACGTTATGTTTGCTTACACTAAATATTTATTTAATATACTGAATCAACAAAATATTTGGTATGCACAAACAAAGTTGTTTAAATAAATGATTTGGTTATGTTAGCAAATTTAATCCAATTGGAGGAACTGCGGTTTGGTTATACCACCAAAATATCGTTTAGCTGAAACAGACGCTACGCAAACAAATATATTTGGTATAATAAAACAATTATTTTTCTCAGTTTCCGATACAAAGATTGTATCTGAAGTAACTATATGACTTACTTCTTTTATAGACACATTTCCCAAGTGGTTCTCGCCTCGACGTAAAGAAATCGAAGTACTTTTAGTATATCACTGCCAACTTTACTATGAGCAAGTAAGTCAGCGTATCCGTTTAAATATACAGTTTGTCACTTTCTTATACATACACATCCATATTATGAAAATATATTTGCTTCTGATGAATAATTCTTCTGTGTCTTTTGTTTAGAAAAAAAACAGTCTGGGTGATTTACTGTATATCAGAAAACAAGTAAATCTTTCCTACAAAAACGTAACACAATACAAAAGAAAACTGAATCATGGCCCAGCTCATTCCGAGCCGCTTCTAAGTGTACGTTTAATACAGTACGACGTAACTCACCACATGACATATATTGCTTTCAGTGTTACTATGATAGTGCCAAAACTTCACTATTAAAATAACTTGACAGGGTTCGAACATAGATTTGCAACGCTCGACGTTAACATACAAATGACTAAACCCGCTCGAACCATGCGGTAAAACTTTCTGTTATTGGTCATAAACAATTTGTTAGTGACTTGTAATTTTACTGCTGAACGTCACAAAATAGCTCGTTACGCGCCAAATTCTGCGTTCCCATTCGGGTATGGCACGTGCCATTTTGGGAATAATTGTTTTTTTTTCAATTTACTACATAAATAGCCCCAACTCACACGAAAGGGATAGAAACAGGAATCGGCTTCCCAGTTAAATGTTCTGGGTGCTATTACGGGTCCGCTTTAAATAGTATCACGACTTCTGGTTTTGATTTTCAAAATCGTTCTCCAACCGTCTAGTGTACGAATTTATTATATCCTAGCGTAACCGTCGTCAGAGTACCGAACTCCAGAAATAACGTATTGATAGTTGCAGTTATAAATACGGAAAATGTACATAAACTAAATATTTGCAACACTAATTCAAATGCTGGAGGCAGGACAACTTTGTAGCAGCACACAAAATTTTCCAATTCCAAGATACCTACCTGGCCAACACAACCGTCGACCCTGAGCTATCTCAACCAGTCGGCCGGAACATGAGCACGGTTCTAAAACTCAGGGTTAACTTGTTATCTGGTTCCAGATAGCAGGAAACTTGTTCTATCACACGCGGCTTTTGCATTTCACCACGTGCCTTACGGTCGAGCCACACGACTTGGTCCAGTAGGCCCATACAGTTGCATGATCGACAAAAAACTGTTGGCCTCACTTTTATGTCAATATTTTTAATTCGCCTTCTCTTTAGCGAAACTCTGCTTTAACTATAGTTATTTTGTTGCAGTTTCTTTTCACTCTACAACAATCCAATTTTATAACTTTTGTATTAATTCGCAACATTTTGTTATTAAAAATGAAGTTTTGTCAGCAAACAGCTAAAAAATTGTACTTTATGCTTTAATTTTTCAAACATAAATAACACGAAAATATGAAAAATACCAAGGAATACACCGTAATTAAAGTTTAATTATTTTGAAGGCAACAGTATAGCCTGAATAAGGTTTCATGGCTATAATTATTTAACCGATTAAAAATATATATCTTTTCACTTGAGCGACTTGAACGAACTGGCATACCAGACAGAATACAACGTTAATTATTAAAATATTTCAAATTTTATTGGTTATTTGTCTTTTTTTTAAGTTTTATTATTTACAATGTATATAAAATGGAATTGTAAGTACTATAGACTGCAGCTATTTATAGATGTTCCCTCGAGACAAATGAAATTTTGACTCTCTTTTCTTGCCACAATGAATGTTAGATACACCGACATTCAGTTGCCGAAAATAAACTAATTCCTGAACATGTATTTTAGACATATAATTCGTGAAAGCAAATGCGATGACTGCAACATCCTCCTCTTATAGGCAGTTTCCTTTTATTGCACATATTCGTGAGACCATTGTTATACGAAGCAATAAGAAAAATATATTATAAGTGACAAAAATACACAAAATTTCAGATGTAAGATACATACAATATTAAAATAATTGATAATATGAACATAATAACACTGTTGTCTAACTATATGTATATGATTTAATCTAAATATTATAGTAATTTTTTGTACATCAGGCGTGTGTCCCTACGGTAAAATACCCCGTGGACACCAACCGAGCCAAAAAGGTTGACAGTCTCTTCTGACCAAATTACATTATTCCAAATCTCCTATTTTCATTTAGATGATCTTTAGCAACGATCATCAGTCTTGCAGTACGGTTTTTCTTACTGATATAGGGCTTCTTATTTGCTACCCAGCCATTAAAGTCATGTCAAAGTAACACACGTAAAACTCTCTCAGAACGCATTTTACTATTGGCAGCGATTTCCAAATCAGCGCGTAGTTTAAGAGCACTGGTAAGGGGACTGGATTTTATTCGCAGTAAAATTAGTGGCTCTTCCCAAGGACACAGACGTTTCTGTTTAGGTTTTCCTTGGGATGTTGCTAACTGATCCTCGATGGTTAAATTTATTTACAACATACTGGGCTGTTGCACGACTTATTCAGGATTTGTACTATATGTTTTTTAAAAGAAAATCTTTTATCAGTTAAATTTATAATTCTCTCTTTCATCTCGGAACCAAGTTCATTGCCCTTACCTATTTTTTTGAGACCACAACATGCTGTATGCGGAACAAGAAAAATAACCCCCCNCCACCCCACCCACACATCTCACAGCTGTTTAGGCTATACTCAATGCAATCAATCAATTTATTGTAAACTAGAGAATAAACAGCAAAATTATATTTGTATTGGGTTAAAAATAGCTTTTCATTTTATACTCAAGGGTTCCGTTGGAATGGAAATATTTTGGGCACTAGGTTTGTATAGTTTGCTATTTCTGTAATATACACCACTTTCATTCAATAACTTCAGTAACCAAATGGTATAATAGACTATTTTCTAATAGCCGAGGCTGTGTATGAATAAAAAAAAATTACACTATACAGTAACGGGAAGAGATATTTTTGAAACGTTGATTTTAAAAGTACTTAATTAACAGCAAAACAGCAATATTGTACAAGACGACAACCACTAATCACAAAAAAACTAGTACATTTCTCATCGTGAAATGATTAAATGCGCTCAACATTTCACTTAACAAGCATGTTATCGACACTTAGTGCCACGGGGTTGACCACGGCTGCTCCTCCTCCTGTACCTGAGCCCATAGGTTATAACAGGAGACACCATTCTGAGCAGTATAGCGGAGAGTGCACCTCAGAATTTCCATTAACATTCAGGCTTATTAAAGGCCACTTCAGGCTGTAAATTCTCACATCAGGCTGTCAGATGTGTGTGCACTCCCCCAGACATTCGTCCATGAACGATTATGTGTTTGAGTCAGAGCTCTAATTGACAGCAGTTGAATGCTGCCAATAGAAAGAGATCACGCCCTTTCCGCCAATAGAAAGAGATCACGCCCTTTCCAATCGCAGTGGGTGGATGCCCGAGGGTGGTTCCACCTCACCTGTCAACAGCAGTGTACGGAGTTGAATCCCTACGTGCCACCTTGATGGGGCCGATAACTATCCACCTCTACGAACCCGCTTCGTAAACGAGTCCTCTTACTAGGCGGACCAGACCGACGATCCTTCGTTAGCGAGTACCAACCCTTCAAAACTAACTCTGAGGGGAGCCGGCACGCTTGCTTTCCACGGCAGCGGCTACCGACCCATCACGTACATACAGAGCCAGCCCTACAGGCAAGTACCCACCTCCAGATCTTCTTCCAAGCAGAAGGTTCAACCAATGCCACCCAGAGTTCGACCCACGATCAGCACGGCCGAAGCCGGGGCTTTCACACTGATCCCCTGGGTACCCACAATTTTCAGACATGCACACTGAGTTTTCACCCAGAACAGCCCAGCCCCTTCAGGACGCCAGACAGTCCCTTCGCAGGAGCTCTGCCGCCCCGAGATCAGCCCCACGTGCCAAGTCAAGGCCTCAGCTTGGGGAGTGCAATTCGGTTCGCGGGTCTTCACCGCAGGGCGAAGAATATATACAGCCTCTAGAAGACTGCACATAACCTCGCCGTAACTGGTTGTCTGTGCACAGACAGTCCGTTACCGCCTTCAATCGTCCTCACTCCGTTAGCCATGGTGTGGCCACCATGTTACCAGCCCAACCACGTGAAGGTGGAGATGGACTTGAGCAGTACTAGGCTATGTATTCGCATCACTGCTTCATTTAGGAGTTTTAGTTGGCGGCCTTCGCAGCAGCAGGGGAACACCCAATCATCAATGAGCGGGCCCCACCGGAGATCACCAGCAGGCGCTCACCGGCGTCACACGCCAGCTCACTCTTACACTTACGCCGGTCACTACTGCTACGGCTTTAGCCGAGGGATGTCCAGGCAAGGACAGGCATTCCTACGTCACGTCAGTCCTACCACGTNGCAGCCCGGTTTTCAGGGCACCCTGACACCTCACCTTACACCCATTACAGGTTGGTCGCCAGTCCACAGCCCAGCTCCAACCCCGCCCCGCAGGACCGCACTTAACCAGCAAGGTGAAAAAGAAAAATGCCACATAGACACAGATTCTTCAGCCAGCTTCCAACTTTATACCGGAAAAATCCGCGCGCACACACCGCCAAGCAAAAAGAAGTGTACAATGCCTGTTTTCAAAATGGCGGACCATCAAAATTTCAAGAAATGCCATATGGTAGCTTATTATAAATTCAAATGTAAACAAAACTTTATGTACTTGCAGTTCCTATTTGAAAAAAAAATAATTTTCCACCGCTCTACACTAATGATTTCAATCAGTAGAATTATTTTACTAAATATTTAGTTAATGAGCTGTTATCTGCTGGCGAATCAGTGGAAAGCATTGTAGTTTTACTACTAGTCCAGCGCAATTCACTAAGATCAATAGAAAACACTGTGCAATCAGTGAATACCAGCGGCTATAATAATCAGTAAAATTTTACTGATTCAAGCGGAGCAGTTTCAACAGATATGTAGTCAAATTCGTTGATTTGGAACTGCTTTAACTATTCTGATTTTAGAGTGTGTGACGTATTCCTACTCTCAACAATTAAGATTTGCATCACAGACAACAGTAAGCATTAAACATGAATTTCAGCCAAGAGATATTAACATAGGATTTACAGAAAATGGAGATATTTGGACGGGTCTTAACATCGAGGTCTTGGGAGCCGATAAGGGTGAATTTAGGCGAGTATGGAGCAGCGCCGGAATGCAAGGGCGGAATAAACAGGAAATCCTAGAGAAAACCCGTCAACCAGCGGCATCGTCTGGCACAATTTCCACGTGATAAAATCCGGGAGGTACCCGAAGGGAATCGAACCCGGTTTTGCCTAGGTGAGATGCAAGTAGTCTGACCACTACACCACCGGGAATTCGCAGGGACTGTAAATAAAACAGTGATGTGCGTAGAAGTCTATAGCTGTAAAACCAATGACCTAAATACTTCAATAAATCTGGGCCAATTTTGCAGTTACTGATTACAACCAGACAGGAAATATAATGTACTACAAAAATAAAACATCCCACCCCTCTAATCATTTCATCATATTTACAAACTTAAACTCTTAGTTGGAGTTTGATAAAATTTAGCGTAATTCCTTTCTACGACTGATCAATATACATACGACTATTTAAGTAGTTGCTCACCAGCTTCTCTTCAACTTCTTCACACATTCCTGGGGAATCGTGTGTTTTTTTTTTTTCAGACAGAGTACGAACGCCAAAAAATGTATAAATTTTCGCCACACTGCAAATTTCAATTAATGATAATATTCCAAGCACCATTACATATTATCGACTAGTAAATTTTCTAATATCGTTTATTGCTGATGTTTTAATACACACGCAAGAATAACCGCTTACACAAAAATAAAAGGCCGTTCTATTTATTAAATTTGTTCTGCCTCGCTCGAAATAGATTAGCAACCTACAATTTGTAGCTGAGACCACTACACCCTTCGGTATTTCTGCACTGGTACTGCACGAAGAAAACTCCTACTATTATTATAAATGCGAAAGTCTGTGTG
The DNA here is from genome assembly GCA_002778355.1 of Clitarchus hookeri. Lineage (NCBI taxonomy): Eukaryota > Metazoa > Arthropoda > Insecta > Phasmatodea > Phasmatidae > Clitarchus > Clitarchus hookeri. The sequence continues at coordinate 3,839,260 of NQII01000003.1, forward strand.
TGTATGTTTGTTACCACTCAGCTCCATAATGGCTGAACGGATTTTGATTAAATTTGGTATGCAAGTACTTTTGGTCCTGGAATAGGACATAGGATAATATTTATCGCGGTAAATTATACGGGTTCTGTGGAATAACAACAAAACGTAATTCTGCAACGGCTGGGAACGTGACTGAACTCATATCCATAACGGCTGAACAGATTTTGATGAAATTTGGTATATAGGTACTTTAGGTCCTGGAATAGAACATAGGATACTTTTTATCACGGAAAATTGTAAGGTTCCTGTGGAACAACAACAAAACGTAATTCTGCAATGGCTGGGAACGTGACCAAAATAGTTTTTTCCTCTGGTGTCAGAGTTTATCAGGCCACCCAAGGACCTATGAAATGGCTTAACGACTGCTATCAATCGATAACAACCGGGACCGAATATTTAACGTGCCCTCCGAAGCACGGAAGCGCTCAGATGTTATGCCACTAAACGGTCACGCATCCAAATGTGTGCCACTGGGAACGTTGCTTAACTTTGGTGATCGATTAAGCTCTCTCAGCCAAGTGCAAAAAGAAGTATCTAGGCACACTTATTTCTAAAGCTACAACTTAATGAAACTCACGTTTTGATTTTCATACATCGACGCTGGAAAGCGGAAATGTCGTAACTACGCGATAGTTGCACAGATACACTCCGAAAAAAATACTTTACTTCTTGGCTATCGGGTAAAAAATATTTCCTTCCGTTTGGGTTGCCGTTATCAGTTAAAAACTTACGCCAACATAGTTACGCCAACAGGTTCGCTAGTTGTAGATAAAGCTGTAGGAAAATGATTGATTCTGGAAGTCACGTTTAAAAACAGTCGTCTAACAGCTTGTTAAAAGTGTTTCTGCTACATCCTTTCAGTGGGCTATCGTTATATTCTTCTTTATATATGATTGTGGCAGTAATTCCCGCTAATCTAACTTATTCTGTAACTAAATGGCAGCTTTGATTTACTCTGTACCAGACATCACGCAAACAAACGTATTGTGTAACAAACAAAATCAACGCGGCATAAATAAAGAAACCCGGAGCTGGAAAATTCTTTTACAGTTTGAGTGCGATATTCGAGTATATAGTTTAGATATAAGCAGTTCCTGCGCTGAGAGTTACATCGCTCGACGAAACCGGAATAACTTTCATCAGACCAAACATAGTTATATTTTAAGAGGTTTACTTCACCACGTTATAAATAATTACGATAAACTGCTGCAAGGAAATATGCTACCGATGATAGTCCTACGCAATTTTTTCCCGCGAAAGTCATTGAGGTAACAGTACCAGTAAGAGACACTGCACACGTAACTGACTTTTTAAAATTAATATCTTTAATGTACCTCAACTAAACGCCGAGCGTAGAGTTCCACTGTGAATGGCGAAGCAGGCAGCTAGGAGCCGACATGCCATAATGGCAGTATGATGTTAGGCTTCCTTATGTGAGGAGTCATGTATCAATATTTACGTAATGTCATTACCGTGCACAAGTTCTAAATTAAATTTTAAATGATTTCGTCACACAGAGCAAAGATCGTCAGTCTTTAATGAGGAAACGCTTACAATTAGATGTGCGCGTGTGTATACTAATAGGTTCAGCTTTTAAGAAAAAGATTTCCTGAAGTATAAATTAGGAAAATTAATTTACTATCAGAAAATCACGAAGGAAAGATTTGTAACTAAATATATCAATTTGTTTAGATTTGTTATCAACACTGGAGACATTGTTCTTTAAATATAGATAGATTCCCTTAAAGAGTATTTATTAAAGACAAATCTCATGCTACACTTCACTGCTTAGCGAAAAAGGCGGGTTCTCGTCAAAAAGTTCTTACATTCTAATGCACTGGACCCCTACCGCTGCAACGTCATGAAAACATCGAAAAGAAAAACATGATTCGCATTTTTATTTCTTTACATTAGCGATTTCAGTCTCCCCAGGAGAATATAGCCACGTTATAAGGATACTCGTACACAGCTCATAGAGCGACTGGGAGTTTTTATTTACTATTTTCTTCAACTATTAGATTTTGTTTCTTTTCTATTCTGCAGCACTTGCTAGTGAAACTGGTGGTCTGTGGCGAGAACAGCGAAATTCTCATCTAGTACTAAGAGCGATAAAAGCGAAGAGTTAAACATCTGACCCCCTTTTAAAAAAAATTCCCACGTAACAACTTAAGCAGCCTTTTCTTTGTCGAAGAAATTATTTTTAAGAAATACCTGGAATTAATGCGGTTTATTTTCAACTATTGCGATAGTTTGCTATTATGCAACCAAATTTCAGAAAAATAAAAATTAACAATGTAGTCCTGGTTACCGCATTTGATCACAATGCAATGATCAAGCATTTAAAAACAAAACAGCCGTATCTAAAATACGAGATTGCCCAATTAATATCAAATTTCTCTCAAGAAACAGAAATCGTAACGCAAACATGAAATTTCTCTCAAATAAGATTACTTTAACAACTGACAGACAACAAGGATTTAATTAGATTAATTATTATTTCAAAAACCTACGCAGAAAAAATAACCAAAAATATTTATTAACAGTGGACAAGTATAATTTAACCGGTACAAAGGGCATGCGTGAACATATTTGGAATAACAAATATGCAATGCTGCTTCTAGTTTAAGTGTTCGGTTACGTTAGCACTTCTCACCCTTTTTTCCTTCTTTACCAAACTTGCGAAAGTTTCTTTGCTGACACAATTGACATTAGTTGTTAACATTACTGAAAAACGCGATTTGCTTAACCAAAAGGTGTGTACTCCCACGCGGGATACTAAATGGTGAAATTTGAATATTAGCATTTCTACGTCGTCCCATACCAAGAAGTTATAACTGCGAACTTCAAAGCACAAGTACCACGAAATGTTTCATTAATTTAGCGTACTGGCTATTAATTCACTTTCTACGAGAGTATATTTTGGGATTAATGTTAGCCTTATCATAATTTACCTTCCTCATTACGCTTAATCTAAGAACCAGAACCTTTCTAAACTCTGTGTAGATTAAAAATTATAAAGATGGCAATGCAAGCAGTTTTTGATAATACACAATGACGTTTAAAAATATTAGATAAATGAAAACAGTTACGAAACTATAGAGAACTCAACACAGTACTAAAAGCAAAGCATATGACGATTTGCACTAATAAGCACGCCGAGAGTTTACGAAGAAGGCTTTCAGACAAAACATGATGTATAGGCTGTTCACGGTAAAGTGAGCACTTGAGGCCCTAGTTACTTTTTTCCTATCAGCCATTTTTATCCTCCCACCACTTTTTTTTACATAAATATTGCCATGTAAGTAATAAACACAGAGTATATATTTCTCCGGACTCTAATGTTAATGCCTAAGGCTACAATAAAGTATATGTATTTACTATTATTCTAAATGTGAGGACTTTCAAAAGTGCTCACTTTACCGTGAATAGCCTATACGGACGTGAACCCTCTACATGCGAGGCGGCGTGAAACAATGGAAAAGCAACGGAATAGAATAAATCTGTGGATGCAAACTAAGTAGGAGTGCACGATAAAAAACACACGCATAAAATTGTAAATTCGTTTAATTTCTGAATTGCGGGGTGGGTTTTCGTGACGAGTCCAGAATGAGGTAGGTGTCATCTGACACTCACAGCAAAGACGCCACGTGAGGGCTGTTGTGCCCCAGCAGCTTAACTGAAAAGTAATCATCATCTGTCACACCAACAATGCCCTCCCTGCATATGATTGGAAAACGTTAAAAAAAAGCGGGGTCATGATAGCGCAGGAAAAAGTGAAACCACACAGCAACTGTATAAAAAGCAGACATCGTAGGAAGGGTCCTCTACTCTTGGCAGACAACGCAAATCCCACGTAAAAATAAACAGATACCAATATTAACTAATTGGCTTACTTTCGTCTACATATATATGCGGGTAAATTTGATACAGTTGGTCTTACTTTAAGTTTGGAATTCATTGTGGAGATATGAGAAATACTTGAAACAAGTATGACTTATCTTTTTTATGTAATATTTTCAATTATTAATGTAAGAAATAAGAATTGATTATTCCTTATAAGCTGGAAGTAATATTTCAAGCACTGCTTGAAGAAGACATTGTGAATTCATAATCTTAAAATAAGTGGTACGTTATGTCTCAAGTATGATAAGCATTGCTTATACTTGCATATAAATAGTACTTCATCAGGTGTGGTTCGTTGTGCACTTGAGTACTCATTTATATTACAACTGGTTCATTGACTCGATATTTTGATTTATAATTACATTTCTTTCAAATACCTGACAGAAACACAAAAGCATTTTGTAAAATTACACGGAACGCAAAAATTAAAATGTGATAATGCGATATGGAAACACAACCTCTTTTCTCATTGTTTGCATGAAATATATTGGATAAACCGGGCTTATTTTGAATGATTTGTGTAAAAAGTACCATATAAATGTGGCATTTATAATGATTAAATTCGGGTAACCAATTTTTTGAATAATGATTTGATTGTACGTTCAATGGCAGGTTAAGGATTAACAGGACAGCCTTACATTTGTAGGTAACCATTATGATATGGTACTGTCATGCTTTACAAGTGTGTTATGAAAACTGATTTATTAAATGGATATTTCGGTGACCCGCATTACTAAATGTTTGTTGTTAAACGGTGCTATTGTATTTTATACTTACAGAACATTTCTGCTAAGCAAAACATATTATACCATAGTTTCGTAATTGTTCAGCACTAAAGCTGATACGCAAATAAACAAATACAGCATACATTTTGTACACAAAACAAGGACACTTATTATTTTATTAACAAAAACAGTCAGCAAATACATGTTCCACGCCAGTTCAGTTAGGCTGTGTTTACTACACGAGTTCTGAAATTGAGGTTAATACATTTTTTGCATTGTCGATATGAACAGTTTGTTTTCATGAATAACAATAATATAGAAAAATTGGTTACATTAAACAAATATTTATACATAATTATTATATTCCTAATTAAGTGTTTCTTCAAAAGTAAGTCAATAAAACTTTGAGTTACGAATAAAATAAAATAAATTACCCATGGTACTTTGAAAAAGATGGATATTTTATTAAAACGGGTAAATTTTGAAAATAAATTCGTAATGGTTATTGCATTACATTGATATTTATATTATAGGACTGCTTACTTAGATACTTCATTAAGTTAAGCTTGCCCGAAATAAGTAATGCTTGTACAATAACCACTTCGCCAAGTAACTATTTATGAAGTTATATCACACATAAGTAGTTTTTGAAAAACCTTTACTTCATGGAGTATAATTTATTTGGCAAACCAGCCTCCGACAGTATATTCCTGCCTCAATTTTGGATAAAGGAAAATGTGTGTTAAAAGAAAATATTAATATTTCCATCATTTTTAAAATAATGTGTTTGACCCACTTTAAACATGTCCGTTTCCACAGCATACCGTAGTATTTCTTGTTTGCCTAACTGGGTAGAAATCGGTTCATTGTTTCCCGAGATATGCCACAAAAACTGAATTTTTTCTTTTGGCGCCATATTACAAAACTGAACAAAAGAGGCAATACTTTATACTTGTAGTTGATATTTTGAACGCGCCAAATTTGCTCAACATTTTTAAATGGCAAGGTATGCCAAATTAACGTAATATATTTACATGGCCGCCATAGTGTCATATCCACTTAAATATTGGCGGAAATCTATTAAGTAGTTTCCGATATATGATATAAACTGAACATGACATGAACTGCTATCTTCCACAATAACGTACCAATAATAATATACCTATCTAAATTAAATGTTTACATGATAAATTGTTAAAATGCGAAATTTCGTTTAAATTGGTTAAATGATTCCCTATATGAAATGGCACCGAGTTTGGTGAAATTCGGGCCAAGGGTTCAGAAGTTTTTAGGTCACACACACACACACACGCAAAGGAAATACACCGACTTCTACATGTTTATGCGTCTAATTCACTAACTGGAGGCACGGAGTTCAAAAAATATGGATGGTACAGATAGTGATTCCGGAAGTCCCCTGCCTCATGGGAGCAACTTTTCTTCAAAGACGCGAACGAGGGCCTTGTGAAGCGTTGGCAAAGAGATGTAGCTGCAGAAAAGACTGTTTAATGCTGCAGATGCCTTTACGACATCCCAAAACTCGGCAGTCGTGTGATGCACGAAAACGGTAATTAATTTCCGAACAACCTGGCGACAAACCAAAATTTACTGAATTTTTTTTTTAATTTATAATATTTCCTTGAAGTTTTCTGACATACCTAATTCAAATTCGCACTGTGCATGTTTTATTAATTATGGCATCGCTAAATACAAAAGAATTTCAAAAATTGGACGAACTGATGTTTTTTAATGTTACCGATTTAAGGCTGTACAAGAACCAAACTTTTTCGAGATTATGGGTACGTGTTATGGTTTTGTGACATTATGTCGATAACTTGATAAATACCAAATTGTTTGAAAAATAGCATTCAATACTCTTTTTGACGTAAATATGGTAATTTTAACTTAAAATCTTGACACAAATTTCAAAATGTTTGATTTCAGCTGAAAGTTTTTATTCAAGACACAAGAAGTTACAGTTTGTTTGAAATCCCGACAGTTGGATCATCTGTGATAAGGGTTTATATGTTGGTTATTTTGAGTTTAAATTTTATATCGAAAGTTAAAATTAAAATATTGGCGAATCGTGCAACAATTTTCCAAGAAATAATCATGACGTTCTGTTAACAAGACCAATTATTTTGAACTGTAACAACGTGTATTAAAAAGTTTCATGTTGAAGTTTGTACGAAAAAATATACCAATTTATATTCCCTATAACTATTTTATGGTTTTTTTGTAAAGTAAGTTTCCTCCAGTGCCATACTTTTTTTCACGCTAGTATTTCATATCGCAGCGAAAAAAAAAATGCAATATACAAAAAAAAAAATGTAATCATGTTTGACGCTACTTGTCCTATAGGCCTAAATATGCTTCCACTACAAAAATTATATCTAATCAGTAACTAGAATATTAAATATAAACTTCTAATTTTTAAATATCCTTCATGTCACAATAAAAGCTATGTAACAACGTATTTTACGCTGGTTGCACTGCCAAAGAACAAATAATAATTTAGAAAATCAAGCAACTTTGTTTTTTAATTAAAATGTTGATTTAATACATTAAGATACATGTATAGTAAAAAATAATAACTTTTCTGATTATTTCTTTTTTTTTAACATACCATTTCTCCACTAACAAAACAAAATTATGAAATAGCTGGCGCTATATTTTTACGCATTCTGAACAGCAAGCTAGAATTCAACTTGTTCCGCTGTACTATACGAAAGATTTTACCAGTAATTAACTGTGAATGTATCTGTAATTTTTAACTGTATACATGTACAACTGTGAAGTGAAATTAATAAAATCAATTTCTTCAAAGACATTCACAGATTTATATTTTTTCAATAAGTTTCAGTTTGGCAAACCCTATGCATGTAAGAAATGCGAAGGAGCACACGCGCGGATACTGGGAGTGCGCCCGTAGACATTACAGTGGTAGATGTCGACCAACTGATAGAACATTCAAGTACTGCCGAGTTGATACTAACCCCCAAATCCTCGCTATTCAATTGCACCCGTGCAGATTGTAAGATTTATTGATGTCGCTATAGATCTGACTCGTTAGAATTTATTGCCTACACCGACCACAATAATAGGATACACCAAAATAACTTAGCTGTACCTCTAGAAAACAATGAGACCAAAACTGTTAACCTTTACAGTCACTGGTGATTAGATCTTTTCAGGGACCGCAAGAACAAAGTTTCGTCTGCAGACGTACTTGTATCGACGTTAACACGAGCTTACGCCTCGGAACCAAAAAAAAAAACACAACTTGTACTTGATATTACGGTCAGTATATCGGTTTACGATCTTACGTAACGCTCTCAACGTCGAATGGGTCATTCAAATAATAACAACTTCTTTACTGGACATAATGTTTTGTTTCTAGTACAGCTCAACAACAAATTCACTTTCTTTGCGTCATATCGTCTATACTGGACGCGGTGGTTGAAAGAGTTATAGGTTGTTCACGGTAAACTGAGATGGAGCACTTTTGAATGCCCTGCTTAAGCTCTACTTGTATACACATGCGTAAAATTAAAATTGTCATGGGCCTGATCACTTTACCCGTGTGCCGGTCAAGCGAAATTGTGAAATTATTAAAGAAGTTAATAGTTTACAAATTTGCTGAACCTTACATTTATATGCATTACAAAAAACAGAAAGCCAAAGAAATAATTTCAGTATTCACAAATGTTTATATAACACTTTTAATTAAACTTTACGACAGGAACTATTTTACCTCCGTCGTTACCAACTTTACTGGGTGCATGCGAGTCAGTGTGCCCGTTGAAATATATGCAGGTAGGGGCAGTGGCAATTTTATAAGGGTGATTTCAAAAGTTCTCAGTTAACCGTAAACAATCTATAATATAAAATTCTTCAGAATACAAAAACATTACGTAATATAATTAAGATAACGGAACATTAGGCCACAGCAAACACTTAATGCAAGTTAGTTTAAGGAGCGTTCTGTAAAATTGACCCGTACACTGACGGAGTTTTACAGTGGGAAGAAATTTCGGCGGAGCTGTTTTTGGCCGCACACGCAGCACAGCTAGGTGCCGGGGCCCGGGTTCCCTGCCCTCCACCCCGCACCGGCACGCGGGCAAGTTATGCGGTGGATCGTTAAAGCGACAGCTGACTTGGCGTGCGCGCCGGCGGCTTGAGCTCGCGCCAAACATGCCCAAGCGCGCACACGAGCAAGCGCTGCCGCAGCATCGCGTTCCCACCTCCCGACACTTCGCCCCTCGCACGTTTACTCTTCCCTTCCAAGGCCAACGTCTGAAGGTCATACCACTCAGTTTGGGAAGCTCAATGCTAGCAGTTCGCAAACTAAAGGCGGTTCACGGTAAAGTGAGCACTTTTTAAAGCCCTCTCATTTGGAATAATAGTCCAATATATTTCATTTTACCCTTAGGCGTTAACTTTCGGGTGCAGTGGAATATACACACTGTGTTTATTACCTACACAGCAATATTGATTTTCAAAGTTTGTTAAAGAATAAAATATGGCTGAAAGGAAAAAGTAACTAGGGACTCAAAAGTGATCACTTTACCGTGAACAGCTTATAAAGGTTGTTCACGGTAAAGTGAGCACTTTTGAAATCAACATTTGATAATATTACTGCCCCTACATGCGTATATTTAAACAAAGACACTGATTGTCATGTGTCCAGTCAAGTTCGCAACGACGGAGAGAAAGTATTTCCATGTCTGAACGTTAAATTAAAAGTGTTAGATAAACATGTGTGAATACAAAAATATTTTATTTTAATTGCTTTTTTTTTATTTATGTACGTTATACTATAAGCAAATGCTAAATATTTGTTTTTCTAATAATTTTACACTTGACTTTGATCGACGCACGAATAAAGTGATCAGGCCATTACCAACGTTAATTTTACATATGGTGTAATAATACACAATGAGAATACAAGTAGATCTTAAGCAGGGCTTTCAAAAGTGCTCAGTTTATCGTGAATAGCCTATAAAAATTTTCATCCCCAGGTAGCACAGATGTTGCATGTGCACCGGATTTTCTTCGTTTTGCACGTAAACAAATGGGATAGTTGCAATTTTCATAAAGTAAATATTTTTAATTTTTAATCCTCTAGCTTGTGTTACCAACGCTTTGCTCTTTGCACTACAGCGGGAAATTAACGAAATTCGTACATATTGTTTAAAATCCAGCCATAAAACTGGATTTAACCAGACGTTGCAATAAACAATTAATTACATTAATTAAATATGACAACCATAGAAAAATAATTGATGACAGCTATATACAGCAAGGGCGGAATCCAACCGACAAACTTCGTAAAATGATTTTTTATGCAAAAACAAATGGAAAGTATATGGGACTTAATTTGAAAATAATAAATACCTAAATAAATGAATACCTAAATGGAATATTACGGGAGATATGAAATATGAAAAATCGAGATTTTAAACTGTACTTTTGCAAAATATCGGAAAAGGTGCGAGATCAAAATACAATTCTCCGAACATAGTTTTATAATACCGGAATCTTCAATATAAGAGCCAAATCTCATTAATACTTCCCTCGTTATGAAAATAAAAGGGGTACCCACCCTTTAATTGCAGGCAAATGTTTTGCCTTCAAGAATTAAGAGCATTTGATGCTGGTTTATTGATAAGTATGACCTAATTAACAAACATTGTCCTTTCATTGCAAATGCCCAGGAACCAATTATTTTCGCGTAAAATGCACACGAAACTTTCAGCGGCAGTGAAAACAGATCCAGGCGAGTAGCGAAAACCAACACTTTCTGCAGGTAAGCACATACTGTCACCATACATACATATGATACACAACCGAAGCCATGCTCTTATTTGTTAACGGGGCGCTCTTAGCCATTACGGCCATTCCGCACCCCAGCCTCCCAGTAGGCGGGGAAGAGGGATCACACCCTCTCAACGCAGACATGACCAGCGCTTACCGAAACTGACCAAATCCGTAGCTCCGACCTGTTCATCAGTCCACACCGAGCGTAGTCCCGATCTGATTTACCAGATCGCACATACTGTCACCAGAAACAAACAGGGAACTTCAGTACTGTGAGTTTATTAATGTATGGTAGGCCTACACGCTGTTTACAGTGCGCGTTAAAAATGTTCGCTTCGTTTCTACAGAGGAAGCAGCGTACAGTTTGCGCGCCACGTCTTGGCGGGTGGACTCCCTAGTGCTGCGCGGCGCAGTCATCGGCACGGCACGGCAAAACTTGCCGCAGTTAGCAACGGCCAGGCAGTGTACTTGCTCTCAGAAAACATTATTTCGGAATGAGCTCGTGCTTTGCACATAGCTTTTTTTATACACAAATGTTAAGATTTTATGATATTGCATATTCGTTTTGTAACAATAACTATACTGTTGATTCAATTTTTCAATTTTGTACAAGCAGATAAATATTTAATATTTGAGATTAAATAAATTAGTTTTATGTAAAGATATTTGTACAAAGACGCAGGAAGAAATACAATATAAATGTATATAAAATGCATGCAAACTTCATAAGCATAACACCAACAACAAAGATGTACTACAAAATAAGAAATTAAATTTTAATAAAGATAATTTAACGCACATAATAATGGGTGGATATGCTTGTGCATATGGTACACTTATGGAAAACATCCTGTTTTGTGCCTTAGTAAATTATAATTCATTTTGCTTTAAAATGCTATGAATATTTGATTAAACTGTGAGACTACAAACTATGCGCTACATCTTGCCATATACTATATACCTAATGCAGGTCACAAAAAATTGTTTAAAATACGGAGGTAAATTACACGAGTTTATGTAATTTTCATATTTTAAATAACAAATTACTATTCACCCAGCTTTTTTCAACGCAGATACTTGTTCAGGTAAAACGTAACTTTTAAATGCATATAATAAAAAACTGACACCATGGAACTACTAAAACAGAGTCGCCGCTACTTTCAAATGTTATGTCACATTTTTTAGAAGTAGTTCATCTCATAACTCGCATGGATTATGAACTTTTCTAAAATATCCTCCGCGATCTAGTCCTGCTTCCAGTCGGTAATTGTAAATGAACGCCCTAGATGGTTTGCAAATATAATGTACGTAGAGATCAAATGCTTGATTTTAGCCTATGCCAGTTCGATCTCATTTAGTTCACACATATAGGGAGGCAGTCGTATGATGCAATGACCGTGTAACGCAACTAGTTTTCCTACTCTGGATATTTATTTTAGGCCGATGTTTTTACATAATAGTATAAAGTGTTATGCCAAACATTGCCAAATCACTTGTTTGTATCAGCTGCTCAGAAACAGTAATTTCAATTTTAGCACCCGAATCAACTTTGGTGGAAGTCCGTTGTATTTACATAAAAACTACTGTAGTGAACACAGAAAATATCTAGGCACGTTAATTTATGGAAATAATATTGGTTTGTGGATATTGACCGACGTTTGTAATTTTATTTTTTGTTTGGTTCAATCTACCGATGTATTTAATTTGGTTTATGCTAACCATTGAAAGTCGTAGAAGAGTGATACGGAGTAATGCTTACTTTCAGATAATGCGAAAGGATATGCAATGAATGGGCTGAAAGAGAAAGCACGCAAACCATGTTATATGTAGCTCGTAATGTGGCACCACGAATAGTGAGGTATATATACTTTCGAAAACTTCTTGAAAATTTTACTGAATTCTGCCANGGGGGGGGGGGGAATATCCGGTGCAGTATGCTACAGACCGTACATAGAGATATGGATGTAGGTAAAATTTAGATAGCAACTTTCATGCGTGAAAATTGCGATTCTCCGTGGCATGAATGCACGCCAATGTCATACGGAGCTAAAGGAAGCGTACAGTTGCGCGCTGGGTTGAGACATTCATCAATCACACGCAGTCGATGGTATTCAACGTCTTACCCATCGCTGGCAAAGATGTGTTGTTAACTTAAGAGAATATTGCAAAAGGTGTTGGTTGCTTTTACGTAACTGTCTATGTTTTTCTTGTAATTGTTTCATAATAAAACCATGCTTTTCATTTCTGTATTTTTCTAATTCCCCCCACACCTTCACTCATACACACGTGGCACCATTTTCTATGTAACATTTATAAGCGCACTCTCCTCTTCCCATCAAACGCATTTAATGTTTAACTTTTGCGGCAGCTTCACAGCAGGCTATAACACGGTTGCCATGACATATGAAATCACATTTTTTTACAGGTTAAGACAATGTATGCTAACCCGCCATGAGCGGAATCCTTAGGAAAAATAAATAAGGAAACATATATCCGACATAGGGCCTAAAGTGATTTCTAAGGGTGGTAGAATACCTGGAACTTTGCGATTGGAAATGTGTTATGAAACGGTAAATTGGAAACCACTTGCGATAAAGGAACGAAAATTGGCATACAGGCAAACGTTTGCAAAGCAGGTTACCACACAAACCGGCGTTACAGGAAGTACACCCATTTATACATTAAATAGGGGTTGTCACCCTCCAATTGCTTAGAATTTTGTAATCCTGCGCTTGAAGCAATATGACATGACAGTATTACAAAAGTAATAAAAAATGTCGCTTTGGTAGTATCCGCTAATTCCTTCAGTTTCCTGAGAAATCACATGTTTAGTTGCAAAAGCAGATAAGTGGTTGCCTGGGACGTGCATGACGTGTGAGCTGACACCCTATTTAATGCCCCTGTCCTAAGGCAACAGGTTTAAAAGAATGTGGACGGCTGAGAAGTTACTGCGGGCAAATGCCCCAATGCATTGATTCCTGTTATCGTACTACGTGGCAACGAGGTTGTCTGCCTGCTGGCATTTCGTTGGTAGTTTACTCAGCAGACAGTTGTTCACAAGGTGTGTGATTGAGTGGAGTAATGAGGAACTGACGGACATGCATCTCACGTATGGTGAAGTTGTGTGTAATGTATCAGACGCGCATCGTAGTTACGCCGCAATGTTTCCAGCTCGGCATTTACCAGTTGCGCGTGCATTCACATCAGTTCATCGCCGTTTGGACAACAACCTGCCACAACTACGTGAAGATATACTACTGAATGTACGAGAAGACATGTGGTACATGTACGATGGTGCACCAGCACACTTAGTCGCACAGCGAGGCAGTACATGGAAGCGCGGTACCAAACGCGACTGATTGGCCGAGGTGGGCCAGTGAGTAAGCCACCCAGATTACCAGACCTAAACCCAGTCGACTTATAATTGTTGGGCCACAAGATGACACAGGTGTATGCAACTGACGTGGACAATGTGGAGGATCTCTGGCAAAGTATTCAAGATGCATGCCATACCGTACAGGAAAGTGGCAGCGTCATACGAGCATCGCATTTGTGCGTGTATGGAAATGGGTGGCTCACACTTCGAACATATGATGTAACCATGTAAACTCTTCGCATTCCGAAAAAATCATTGATACTCGAAACCGGTAGTAGTTAGGTAAAAAGATATCTGGGGCAGGGGAGTGGGAAGTAAAACGGTAGGATGGACATGAAATTTAGCAGTGAACCGGTAGTAAAACTTGGTACTGGACCACAGGTGATCTTGACATTAAAACTGACATTTGACCTTGGAAAACACTAAACATTTCTAGAATTTCCATTAAAATTTCCCCACAAATTTGTAAAACTTGACATTTGACCTTGAACTTTGTAGATATCTGGTGCATAGGTTGTAGACTTTGGAGCCTCGGGGACGTCCACCATATGGGCTGGATCAAAGCCACCATCTTGTTTCTAGAATTTACCAGTTCATGCTCCGTCATTCCACCTACAAACCATGCTTTTAGATGTAATATGGGTGTCAGCCAGGTTGAAATGATTTATACATAAAATATATATGGAAATTATTTTCCCAAATGTTATATGCATGGGTATGTCTATTCGAGAGGTATGTGTTCGTTAAGTTAACTCCTGCAGAGGGAAGGTTGGCAAGACTATAAAAATAACTTTTCATTGCTTTTTTTTTTTACTACAACCAGTACTCTGAATTTTTTATTAACATAAAATAGAAACAGCATAGACATGGGTATTCGAGAGATAATGANACTACAACCAGTACTCTGAATTTTTTATTAACATAAAATAGAAACAGCATAGACATGGGTATTCGAGAGATAATGAAATATATAATAAGTGTGTGATGACAACTCATGTAGGGAAGGCCGGTTCACTCATAAAATGGATCATAGCAGCAATGAGATGTTTCATATGCATAACCATGCTAAGTACTCTTATTTTATTTACTACAATCATTTTATTTATACTTGTACGCATAAATAATACTGAGTAAATAAGTTTTTTATCTGTAGGATAACAAATTATACATAGCGGAGTTAAAAATGCATGCCTACACCCTGTGGCGAGCAATACCATTAGCTTTCAGTATTTTGGTCTCAACAACACATTCCCATGACACATTTACCACAGACCAGGAATTCGGAGCAAGTGCTTGCCTGCACACTGCACTGATCAATCACGACTTTATAATTTTTTTTATAACCATACCATGATTTTTTCATTTAGAGTACCCAAATGAGGAATAGTATGTAACATGTATTTTCCAAGCACTTGTAAAAAAGTTTTCTTTATGCCTGTACATACGAATAATTGTCAGTAAACATGTTATATCACTGCTCTTTGTATGAATAAAAGGGTAACTATATATTAAAAAATATAACACACTAAGTAAGTTTACAATCAAATTTAATTAATCAGTTACCTATTACAAATAAATAAATATATATATATATTTTAACACAATAATACATTCAAAATTTTCTTCAGTGGTGGTCTTCTTCGGGTGGAAGTCCCACGTTGTCTGTTGTCCTCGTCTTTACTGCACACATGCACTTGGTCCCTAGCATGAGGCCTAAAACCAAGCTCATGCATATACAGTTCCACGGACGTTGGAACCGGGGCTACGCAGCATACACTTGCAGAGCCACTATAGAGATTTATGTTTTCTTTTATACATAATTTGGAATAATTGATTTGATATGTCAGAATTTTTAGTTTTTTAAACTTATCTCGACTGCCTTGCAAGTGCATTTTATGTAGGTGGTTTACAATGTTGTTCACATTAAAACCACAACACCTTAAAAAAAAAAAACCCCACAAAGGAATGCACAAAAAGACGACAGCCACAGAAGAAGAGTATAGATGGATAGATAGAGGAAAGNAAAAAAACCCCACAAAGGAATGCACAAAAAGACGACAGCCACAGAAGAAGAGTATAGATGGATAGATAGAGGAAAGAAGAGTATAGATGGATAGATAGAGGAAATAAGAGAAGTTGGGGACAGCGCATAAATGAAGAAAAGCAAGTACGNAAGAAGAGTATAGATGGATAGATAGAGGAAATAAGAGAAGTTGGGGACAGCGCATAAATGAAGAAAAGCAAGTACGATACCACCACCAGTAATCGCAGTGCATATGTGCCTGACATGAATACCATTTCACATTCACAACTCAGGGTAAGTGTTGAAACCCTCAGGAAATAGCTATAAATCCCAGGTAGGAGGTTCAACATAGACGACAAATCCTTGTGTAAAAGTACACGTGAGAAATTGTTGAAGTGATATAGCAGACATATCACATGTATGTCAAAACATTATGCTCCTTCAGTATTATTATTGCAATGACCATAAGCAGATAATGATATATGAAAATCAATGTTCCAGGATGTATTAGTAACACACCTGACAAGATGAGTGTTCCTGTGCTGCTGGGAAAAATAACTTAAAAGCAATAACATTCAACCATTGAAATTTAGACATTTCGTTCAATTGCGAGAAAAAATATAGATGCGGGAATGTAATGACCTCTGCTTCAACATGACTGGGGGAGATGTATTTGTATTTCCCGATGTTTATCTCAATAAAAAATATATTAAATTACTCTTTATAACCATAGGGTAGAGTATGCACACGGTCATACATGAATTGTTATTTATCATCCATCCAGGACAATGCTAGCTTATAACTGCACTCGGTGTGCACCTGATGATGGTGCGATCATATAGTATTTACAAGAAATGTCATTTGTGTTTATTGCAATAATACATTATTGTAATCATTTAATGTTAACTTATTTTTGATGGTATATTTATGGATGTCTTTAGTCTTTTTGATAGGTTTGCTGTGCATTTGTAGCTATACAATTTAGCCCTCAGACAAACAAATGCATACATCTCATTTCTATCACACGCATCCTTAAATTTGCCCACCACTTTCTTGTTAGTGGGCGAGTAGCATGGGTGAGTGAGGGGATAGGCACTTATGTCAAATTCAATCTTGAACGCTTGCTCTGAGGCTAAATGCTGGTAAAATCAATCATCTCGATTTCCTTAAATTAAGCCGTCGGTGTCCATATATGCTAACTGAATATTTTTCTTGTATTTCTTCATCATGACATAGCGGCAGCGATATATCAATGTCTTTGATAAGTCTAGTACTGCAAATCCTGCATGGATAGGCTTGTCGACCTGAATACTTAATTTGTTCGTTTTCATAAATGATAGATTTTCATCACAACTTATCTTGTCCGTAAAAGATAGTTTTTCAATAAGATTTTTAATTATCATTTCCATGCATACCAATTCCATTTTTTGCTTCTTCCTTTATTTTCCATCAGCTTACCAAATGTTTCTTTGTTGGCTAGTTTAAAGAAATATTTCTCAAAATCATTAGCAGAAGCTGGGTGCTTTTCGGTAGTCATATCAATATAAGGTTTCAACCATGCCTTTTGTTTATATTGCAAAATCGATGAATCTTCTTTATTTGTAGATCATGCTCAACTGCTTGTTTCAAATAGTTGTTATTCATTTGGTCTGCTTGGTTCCGGGGATTGGGGAGAAATGGCAAATATTTATGGTCTTTGTGTACACTGGCAGGTTACTGTACATCCACCTCCAGTATGTAGCCTACATAGCCATTGTCTGGCACAGCCATCACATCCAGCTTAGTGCTTACCCATTTAAATCCTGAATATGGAAGGAGCAATGACATCGCCCGACAATACAAATTTTTGGCATCCATCTACATACTAGAGGTATGTTGATGGTTTCTCTGCATCATGTGTGGTAAAAGTACGTCTGTTATTTGCTGTACAATGATGTTTAATACTCTGAGCTATGCCACCCCGGACCCCAACCTCCAATAGGTACATGTAATAGTCGGTAAGCAATTCTAATTCCACCTTTGTCTTTTTCAACATGACATCAAAGGAGAATCCGAGGGCACTCACATANAGTCGGTAAGCAATTCTAATTCCACCTTTGTCTTTTTCAACATGACATCAAAGGAGAATCCGAGGGCACTCACATAATGACCACCGTCCAAGTCATATGTTCAGCCAAAGCCCCCAGAAATTATCAAAACATGTCAGTGAGAAGTAAGATGTCAGTCTTCAGTAGATGTCAGAATTTTCTCCCAGTGTGAAACATCCAAATAACATCCATACATTTTTTGCATGGGCATAGTCCTCGTCACTAATATCACTGTTAGCGAGTCGGTTGTGGAAGGTTTCCTTAGCAGGCAGCTTCATCTCTTCTGACTTCTCCCATGAGTCAATGAAGTCGTAAGGAAAGATACCCTTTCTTACAACAAGCCCCATTTCTTCAGTGCTGAAAAATGTCTTTGTAGTTTTATATTCGGAGGCAGGCAGGTTCTGTGCGAGGTTAACGAGACTGGCAGATATGAATGTGTTCGTATCTATGAACTGAACGCTGAATTTGTCCCCAATCGACTTACTGAATGTTATTAAATTTCCTCTGAATTTGGGATGATGAAAATATCTTCGGTGTCATATGCGAGTTATTTAATGATGAAATGTTCGTCATAGCCAAGATTATGAATCATTAATAGTAATTTCTAGGGTCACGATGAAGCATACTGCATTCATTGCAGAGAGGCCCAATATAGTTGCCGGTAAGGTGGTCATGGTTGCGGACTTGGGGGTTCCCCTTCGTGAAGGATGAGGAGCAGTAGCAGCAGGTGTTGGCCAGATCATATGCACACCTTTCATTAGATGTCAGCGGTCTCATTGGTTCTGATGCACTATATATATCCTGAACCTCTTCAGCGATTTTCACAATGTGGGACATGAAGTTTTTGGCTGCATTTTCTCCTTTGTATTTAATAGGCTTTGCATTCAAACCTGATGTTTTTTATGCTGGTATGACACTGTTGTCCATACAGATATGAATTCCATAACAGTATGGCTCGTTTTTCTGGTAGGCCATTGTGTGTGATTGCTTGGGGTCAGGTTCAGATGATGTAACAGGCTTCAGCATAGATTCAAACAAGTGCTGCTCAAGAGTTTTCTTTCCATTGAGGCCAGTAATGCATGGCATATCATGATAATACGTGAAGCATATTTTGCATACAAATATAGATCCATTATGCTGTGTCAGCTGTGAATGTATCAGTATAGAGAAATTGGTAATTAAGGTGTAGTGGTTGTTCCTGTCATCAGTTAGGAGTAGCAAGTCGAAGTGTTCAGGTTTTTCCTCATTGCATATTCGTATGGGCACTATCTTCTTATCTTTGATGGCATACATATTCACAGAAATCCCAGGGTTATTTCTTTCAAACAGATGTATAATGGCTTGTTGGAAACTCGGGCCCACTCAAATTAAATTTGCCTTCCAAGCTGTGATATCTCTTGTTGATATGTTCAGGAATCCTGCATTTCACGAAACTTGACAGGATAGCCCACTTGAAGTATTCTTGATCTTTGATCTGGGGATTAACTATTGCCTTCCTAGCCCTGATGCTTGTTGGCAAATCGATGTAGGATGAAGCTCTAAGTGTATCAAGCTTACTGATCCTTAGCTGAAGATATTTTACAGAGGTGAGCGTCCAACCACTTCCCTTCCCCTGGTAGCCATCACAGCATCTTCAATATTATCTAAGTTGTACAGAGGTATATTTTCTGACTTGAAAGCACGGCGGTCATCTTGGTTGTCATGCGGCTCCAGCTTTTTGTAAATACAATCCAACCATATGTTAAATTGTATGACTCCCTGTGTTTTCAGTTCCAGAGTTAACTGGTAGATAATGTTCTCTTTAATATCGTTCAGTCATGCACATATGTTGCTCGTTGTAGTAAATGTATTATCTGCAATGAGTCTTCAAATTAGGGTTGAAGGCCGTCTACGCCAACATGAACCCATTATCATTCGTCGTTGGGGCTCACCAGCCCCAACGACTACTTTGCGATGGCAGGAGCTGCCCTTTGTCGAAATCAGACGAGCGAAGTGTCAACACGTCGACATTTAGAGTTGTGTGCCTTAAATTTGTCAGATCTGGTAAACTGCCTCCCACATGTCACATTCCAGGGTTTTAGCATCAGGGTTCATCCAACAGCTGTGCTCGTGTCTTCTTGCACTGTCAGTGCGGGACAAATTCTCGTTGCAGAATATGCGTCTAGTAGTTACCTTTTGCTGGATTTAACCAGTGTAGATGTGATTGACCATATTGTCCTTGCGAGCAATTGGCACCCCACATTTATCACATCTCTGTTGTTCTTCCCTGAAGGGGTTGAGCCTGCAATTTCTCTCGTGACGGAGTCCATTCCAATGATCAGTAAACAATTTATCACAAATGCCACACTGCAGTACTGGTGGAAGCATAGTACTTAACACAGTCTAAGAAGTGGAAGGAAGGGAAGACACGAAAGACTTGTCAACACCGGATACCTTGCCATCCATGATGTGTGTTGTAGGAACAGTACCCAGCACAGGCACAAACATATTTAATAATACTGACAAGCAAATATAATGGTAGGCTGGTATATTGGGACAATGTAGGGGCAGTTAGAAATAAAAATAATATTGAAACATGAAAGTCATAACAGAAGAAGAAAGATGTGTGATGTACTGGGCTAGTAACGATAAGCTGTGCTGCTAGCGATGCGACTCCTCGATTTTACTTGGGATAGACGGAGTTGAGACGAGAGACCCATGAAGGATGCCTCCAGGACAAACACATTTCACATTGATTAGTTTCCATTTAAGAGATAAATTACACAAAAACCCCTTAAAAATTTAGTTGAAACAAATACTCACTTAAAAGAAATATAAGTATAGCAGTATATGACTTGCACCACAAACGTGGCTACAGTCGGTCGACAGGCAATGCACGATTTGATGGAGGGACTTGTGTACCGGCACAGCCGATCCCTAGGAACATCAAAACCCTTAATTTCACAAAATTACAAACAAACAGCCACTAAAATGTTGGTCATAGTTGGCTCAAATGGTGTGAATTAAAAAAAAAAAAAAAAAAAACAAAGTATTAGTGTATGCATGTGTGTGGTCTATCATATTATACATAGCATCTGATATTCAAAATAAAAACCTTCCATCATCATAATCACAAAGTCGAAATACCGGTTTCTTTCTAATTACAAAAAAATATTAATACACCTTGTTGGATTCGAACCTGGTTTAGTGTAGGTGAATAGCAATGATATTACATGGCTAGTGGACAGCTGGACACACTATGTGATTAAATCCATGGTTGGAACTGCCAAAAAGCCAGTGCGCTGTTAATTTTTTTCGTAGAAGTGCAACTACAAATTAATATGACCAGTATATTCAACATGTATAATGTGGTAGAAAAATACATTTTAGGACATCTGATATGTTATAACATTAACTAGTACAAAAAATAAAATATACATTTTACTTTGAACATTGTATGCAAGCAGTCGGATGTCTTCTTTTCTATTTAAAATATTTTCCAATTGTCCCGACACTTTTTTTTTATTAATTCATACAGCTTTGCTTTGAAAGTATCTGAAATATTGTATATATGTAAAAGTTTTAATATTTACAGCACTTAGCAGGGCGAGGCTCGAACCCCAGCATTCTTGCAACAAGAGAGCGAAAGGTATGTATGCGCATGTTCTTCGCATATCATACGCAAAACGCTCGTTAACGTATTTTTTCCCCTTTAAAAGCACATGTTTTCTATTCGAGCATTAGTTTAACTAATGGACAACACACAGTAATTTAAATGGGGCTGTCAAAGCTGCTGGTTGAAGCGCATCCCTTGACTTGTTCCACCAAAGTTTTATTCGAAACACATTCCGGAAGACTTTCAATGCAGCTCACATAAGTATGTATATATTTACATGTACATACCAACATTATTTTTAAAGCTCATACAAGTTTCAGATTTTAAAAATTTTCATTCCAAGTAAGATAAAGTAGGAAAAATGATAATCTACACAATGCTATCAATAAATTGTAATCTGGCACAGAAACACTTCACAGGAACTGCGATGATAATACGAAGTGGACATTTATTGAACATGTTAATTATTTTTCGTACACAGATATTAATGCCATATTTTGCTGTTTTCAACACACAAGCACATATTTCCGATAGCATGAAAATTTTCACGCACATGTTAATAAGTGTCAAAAGTGTCCTTTTTTTTTCAGTTAATTGGGCCTCGGTGAGCGATAGTAAATAATTCAAGGTAAGCACGCAAATTTAATATTGTTTCATGTTTATGTTAAAAGTTCGAACCAGCCGTGAAGTAAGTTGGGGGAAGGGTGAATTATAGCCTATGCATACAAAAGCTAGCGATAACTGTTAGTCGGATACAAGCCAGGTACTGTGATGGTAATCGCTAATATACACTGAGGCGACAAAAGTCATGGGGTACCTCCTAATATCGTGTCGGACCTCCTTTGCCCGGCGAAGTGCAGCAACTCGACGTGGCATGGACTCAACAAGTCGTTGGAAGTCCCCGGCAGAAATATTGAGCCATGCTGCCTCTATAGACGTCCATAATTGCGAAAGTGTTGCGGGTGTAGGAGTTTGTGCACGAACTGACTTCTCGATTATGTCCCATAAATGTTCGATGGGATTCATGTTGGGCGATCTTGGTGGCCAAATCATTTGCTGGAATTGTCCAGAATGTTCTTCAAACCAATCACGAACATGTGTGGCCCCGTGACATGGCACATTGTCATCCATAAAAATTCCATCGTTGTTGGGTACATGAAGTCCATTAATGGCTGCAAGTGGTCTCCGAGTAGCTGAACATAACCCTTTCCAGTCAATAATCGGTTCAGTTGGACCAGAGGACCCAGTCCATTCCATGTAAAAACAGTCCACACCATTATGGAGCCCCCACCAGCTTGCACAGTTCCTTGTTGACAACTTGGGTCCATGGATTCGTGGGGTCTGCGCCACACTCAAACTCCACCATCAGCCCTTACCAACTGAAATTGGGACTCATCTGACCAAGCCACGGTTTTCCTGTCGTCTAGGGTCCAACCGATATGGTCACGAGCCCAGAGAGGCGCTGCAGGCGATGTGATGTTAGTAAAGGCACTTGAGTCGGTCTTCTGCTGGCATAGGCCAGTACAGCCAAAGTTCACCGCACTGTCCTAATGGACACGTCCGCCGTACGTCCCACATTGATTCCTGCGGTTATTTCAAGCAGTGTTGCTTGTCTGTTAACACTGACCATTTTGCGCACACATCGTTGGTCTCGGTCATTAAGTGCAGGCGGTCGGCCACTGCATTGTCCATGGTGGGAGGTTATGCCTGAAATTAGGTATTCTCGGCACACTCTTGACACTGTGGATCTCAGAATGTTGAATCCCCTAACCATTTCCGAAATAGTATATCCCGTGCGTCTAGCTCCAACTACCATTCCGCGCTCAAAGTCTGTTAATTCCCGCCGTGCGGCCATAATCACATCAGAAACCTTTTCACAAGAATCACTTGACTACAAATGAAAGCCCAACCAATACACTGCCCATTTATATATTTTGTACGCGATACTACTGCCATCTGTATATTTGCATATTGCTATCCGATGACTTTTGTCACCTCTGTGTACAACTTTTCAGATTACCCAGTGTTCGAGCCCATTGCATGCATAACTTGTTCTGGTAAGCCTGCTGGCTTAAAATGAACTGTGTCATAACCGATGGTCACATTCTCATACTTGTCAACATCCAGTGGATTAAAATTTACTTAGAAAATTTTGACTGCTGTGTAAAGAGGCCGAGGTTCAACTTAAGTATTTTCTCCCCGACTGAGGCATCATGGTGTACGAAAATTTAAGCATGCGAACGTTTCCAATAGGTTTCATACCAGGGTACGTTGTCATCATCTAGTTAAGGACTTGCAGTTCAGTATATTCAATAAACTGCACATAGCATTTCGGTTAATGTACTATGAATTCACTGTTGATTATTTTTAAACACTTACATAATGTTCTTAGCCATTATATTAATCAGCATCTTGTACTATGTAACATTATTTAATTTTTCTATAAGCTTGAACATGATGACTAACATTCTGTGCATGCAGGGAAGCTGAGGTGAATCAAAGTATACATTTTTTTTTCCTATTCTTCTCTTCTGCTGCCGAAGAAGTATCACACTCTTCACGAAAAGTCTAACATGTGTGCATTTTTTCCATTGCCAATAGACTTCATACCATTGTAAGTTATATGCACCATGGTCTTGTTAAGATATTCCATGTCCCTCTGCAGAATAAGTTGAACATATATTTTTAGCAAATTTACTCTAAAGCCATTGTTTAATACACACATAATGCTTTTCACGTAAAACATATCAGTCTACTGGAAATCAGTTGCGACGTATTTCTGTCCGATCTTCATGTCACAAAGCTTCTTGTAATGAACTGCACTATTAAATTTTTCTGTAAGTCCATTCATGATTACTATAACACATCGTGCATGCAGGAAAGCTGTAGTTCAAATTATATATTAACCATGTCATGCCCTATGTTATATAAATTCGATGGTAGCTCAACTCAATTTCATGGCTGTACTAGACTCGTCAGTGCATCGGCCTTATTGTCGTCTTATGGCATTATCACACAACTCACCTCCAAAAGGTGATAGCTGACCTCATTTACACGTTTGTCTTCGGGCTTGTATTTTTAAATATTAGCAGCTGACCTAATTTTCGTCTTCCAGTATGTTGCCATCACCTTCATAGTCCATAGCCCACCTCTGTAAGACGAGTGGGTTGAAGCAGGGACAAGCAAATTAATTCTCACATTCATTGCAAGTGTGCTTAATGCTTTTAGGTCGTAAATTTTTATGCTAGGATTGCAGTAAATACTGAGAAATCTTTTTTGTTCCAAACCTGCTACGAATACTACTCCATACATCTCAACGGACAACATGTCGGTGAGTAAACAGTTTTTTTTATATTCTGTGTCACCATCTTGCAATGAAGTCCATTACAGTGATTTTTCAATCACTGATTCGTGACTTACTCCTGTTGTCGAGCAGCTGCCAAGGAAACGGTGGTAACAATTTGCAGGAACTTGTGATTCCATTCGTATACACATTACATATTTCTTTGATGATGAATCAGAGAGGAGATGTGAACCCCTGCACAATAGCGAACAGGTTGATGGGCGACGCTGAATGGATTTAAACACTTACATCAGTACTTTAACAATTTGTCTCGTACATTGCATGTGACCAGGCGAACGTGAATTAGCAAAGCATATGAGCAAGTGTTGTAGGGAAAATTCTCTGTTGACACCATTTCTATGCGACAGTCAACCACCCCTGTGTTCACTCTGTCGTCTTGTTTTCTCACATCGAAACCTAGGAGAGGTGCGGTGTTCATATATTCTCTCGGTTCTAGCACCGGGGATTGTGTTTCTCCATAGTAGCTATCTATAAATCTGCGAATATTTGTTGTGGCATCATGCAAGTCAGATTCGTAAAATCTACATTTGAATCTTCACAGAGAAAACTTTCAAGGTTACGAAATATTTTAACATTCTTTATTTTCACGTGGTCGAATATCGATCGATCTGCACTGACTACATTTTGTTTTACCGTCTACAATGCAACTTTGATGTAGCGAGGCTTCTCGCATGCACAGCGAAACTATCAAAAAAGCTGAAGACATCCAGAAATAAACCATCAAAAATAAGTTAACATTAAATGATTACAATAATGTATTATTGCAATAAACACAAATGACATTTCTTGTAAATACTATATGATCGCACTATCATCAGATGCACACCGAGTGCAGTTATAAGCTAGCATTGTCCTGGATGAATGATAAATATGTGAGTGCCCTCGGATTCTCCTTTGATGTCATGTTGAAAAAGACAAAGGTGGAATTAGAATTGCTTACCGACTATTACATGTACCTATTGGAGGTTGGGGTCCGAGGTGGCATAGCTCAGAGTATTAAACATCATTGTACAGCAAATAACAGACGTACTTTTACCACACATGATGCAGAGAAACCATCAACATACCTCTAGTATGTAGATGGATGCCAAAAATTTGTATTGTCGGGCGATGTCATTGCTCCTTCCATATTCAGGATTTAAATGGGTAAGCACTAAGCTGGATGTGATGGCTGTGCCAGACAATGGCTATGTAGGCTACATACTGGAGGTGGATGTACAGTAACCTGCCAGTGTACACAAAGACCATAAATATTTGCCATTTCTCCCCAATCCCCGGAACCAAGCAGACCAAATGAATAACAACTATTTGAAACAAGCAGTTGAGCATGATCTACAAATAAAGAAGATTCATCGATTTTGCAATATAAACAAAAGGCATGGTTGAAACCTTATATTGATATGACTACCGAAAAGCACCCAGCTTCTGCTAATGATTTTGAGAAATATTTCTTTAAACTAGCCAACAAAGAAACATTTGGTAAGCTGATGGAAAATAAAGGAAGAAGCAAAAAATGGAATTGGTATGCATGGAAATGATAATTAAAAATCTTATTGAAAAACTATCTTTTACGGACAAGATAAGTTGTGATGAAAATCTATCATTTATGAAAACGAACAAATTAAGTATTCAGGTCGACAAGCCTATCCATGCAGGATTTGCAGTACTAGACTTATCAAAGACATTGATATATCGCTGCCGCTATGTCATGATGAAGAAATACAAGAAAAATATTCAGTTAGCATATATGGACACCGACGGCTTAATTTAAGGAAATCGAGATGATTGATTTTACCAGCATTTAGCCTCAGAGCAAGCGTTCAAGATTGAATTTGACATAAGTGCCTATCCCCTCACTCACCCATGCTACTCGCCCACTAACAAGAAAGTGGTGGGCAAATTTAAGGATGCGTGTGATAGAAATGAGATGTATGCATTTGTTTGTCTGAGGGCTAAATTGTATAGCTACAAATGCACAGCAAACCTATCAAAAAGACTAAAGACATCCATAAATATACCATCAAAAATAAGTTAACATTAAATGATTACAATAATGTATTATTGCAATAAACACAAATGACATTTCTTGTAAATACTATATGATCGCACCATCATCAGGTGCACACCGAGTGCAGTTATAAGCTAGCATTGTCCTGGATGGATGATAAATAACAATTCATGTATGACCGTGTGCATACTCTACCCTATGGTTATAAAGAGTAATTTAATATATTTTTTATTGAGATAAACATCGGGAAATACAAATACATCTCCCCCAGTCATGTTGAAGCAGAGGTCATTACATTCCCGCATCTATATTTTTTCTCGCAATTGAACGAAATGTCTAAATTTCAATGGTTGAATGTTATTGCTTTTAAGTTATTTTTCCCAGCAGCACAGGAACACTCATCTTGTCAGGTGTGTTACTAATACATCCTGGAACATTGATTTTCATATATCATTATCTGCTTATGGTCATTGCAATAATAATACTGAAGGAGCATAATGTTTTGACATACATGTGATATGTCTGCTATATCACTTCAACAATTTCTCACGTGTACTTTTACACAAGGATTTGTCGTCTATGTTGAACCTCCTACCTGGGATTTATAGCTATTTCCTGAGGGTTTCAACACTTACCCTGAGTTGTGAATGTGAAATGGTATTCATGTCAGGCACATATGCACTGCGATTACTGGTGGTGGTATCGTACTTGCTTTTCTTCATTTATGCGCTGTCCCCAACTTCTCTTATTTCCTCTATCTATCCATCTATACTCTTCTTTCCTCTATCTATCCATCTATACTCTTCTTCTGTGGCTGTCGTCTTTTTGTGCATTCCTTTGTGGGGTTTTTTTTTTTTAAGGTGTTGTGGTTTTAATGTGAACAACATTGTAAACCACCTACATAAAATGCACTTGCAAGGCAGTCGAGATAAGTTTAAAAAACTAAAAATTCTGACATATCAAATCAATTATTCCAAATTATGTATAAAAGAAAACATAAATCTCTATAGTGGCTCTGCAAGTGTATGCTGCGTAGCCCCGGTTCCAACGTCCGTGGAACTGTATATGCATGAGCTTGGTTTTAGGCCTCATGCTAGGGACCAAGTGCATGTGTGCAGTAAAGACGAGGACAACAGACAACGTGGGACTTCCACCCGAAGAAGACCACCACTGAAGAAAATTTTGAATGTATTATTGTGTTAAAATATATATATATATTTATTTATTTGTAATAGGTAACTGATTAATTAAATTTGATTGTAAACTTACTTAGTGTGTTATATTTTTTAATATATAGTTACCCTTTTATTCATACAAAGAGCAGTGATATAACATGTTTACTGACAATTATTCGTATGTACAGGCATAAAGAAAACTTTTTTACAAGTGCTTGGAAAATACATGTTACATACTATTCCTCATTTGGGTACTCTAAATGAAAAAATCATGGTATGGTTATAAAAAAAATTATAAAGTCGTGATTGATCAGTGCAGTGTGCAGGCAAGCACTTGCTCCGAATTCCTGGTCTGTGGTAAATGTGTCATGGGAATGTGTTGTTGAGACCAAAATACTGAAAGCTAATGGTATTGCTCGCCACAGGGTGTAGGCATGCATTTTTAACTCCGCTATGTATAATTTGTTATCCTACAGATAAAAAACTTATTTACTCAGTATTATTTATGCGTACAAGTATAAATAAAATGATTGTAGTAAATAAAATAAGAGTACTTAGCATGGTTATGCATATGAAACATCTCATTGCTGCTATGATCCATTTTATGAGTGAACCGGCCTTCCCTACATGAGTTGTCATCACACACTTATTATATATTTCATTATCTCTCGAATACCCATGTCTATGCTGTTTCTATTTTATGTTAATAAAAAATTCAGAGTACTGGTTGTAGTGAAAAAAAAAAAAAGCAATGAAAAGTTATTTTTATAGTCTTGCCAACATTCCCGCTGCAGGAGTTAACTTAACGAACACATACCTCTCGAATAGACATACCCATGCATATAACATTTGGGAAAATAATTTCCATATATATTTTATGTATACATCATTTAAACCTGTGCTGACATATATGTCACATCTATATACAAGTTGTCGAGGTGAAATGACAGAGCATGATAAGCAGAATGTCAGTGCATGAAAGGCGGAATGATAGCATTAATGATCATGTCATGGGAATAAACTACAACATTCTAGGGTGGAATGACAAGCGCATGAAAGGTGGAATGATAGAGCATGAAGTGGAAAATTCTAGAAACAAGATGACGGCTGCAGTGCAATTCAATATGGTGGACGGCTCCGAAGCTCTGAAGCCTGCAACCTGTGCACCAAGTCCCTACAAAGGTCAATGTCAAAGGTCAAGTTTACTAATTTGGAGGGAAATTCTAGAAATTTTGAGTATTTCCCAAGGTCAAATGCCAAGGTCATGGTCACATCTTGTCCACTGCTAGATGCCATGTCCATCCTATCTTCCTACTCCCCACTCCCTTGCACCAGATATCTCATTACCTATCGACTAACACACACTGCCGCCATTTACTAAGAAGTCTTTTACCTGCATTAGGACAAAAACATGAGCCAGGTTGTCAGTTGGTATACCATGAACCACAGTGAGTGGTGCAGGATCCCTACCTCCTAGACAACCATTAATGTGCCGTCCAACTAAAAATGTGATTTCTGCTTTAACGGCCGGGATTAGCGGATACTACCAAGGCGGCCTGTTTTTTATTTATTTTTGCATGCTGATTACTAACTTATGTCATGTCAAATTGCTTCAAGCGCAGGGTTACAAAGTTCTCAGCATTTGGAGGGTGCCAGCTCCTATCTAATGTATGAAGGGTTGTACTCTCCGTAATGCCGTTTTGTATGGTAACCTGCCTTATAAACGTTTGCCTGTATGTCAATTTCCGTTGCTTAATCGCGAGTGGTTTCCAATTTATCGTTGCATATTCCATTTCCAATCGCAAAGTTACAGGGCTTCTACCACCCTCAAAAATCACTTTATGCCCTTTGGCGCTTATATGTTACCTTATTTATTTGTCCTGAGGATTCTGCTCACGCCGGGTTAGCATATATTAAAGACTCATCCTATNATATATATATATATATATATATATATATATATATATATATATATATATATACACACATATGACACAACATAAATTTCAAATTTAGTTTTATTCCTTTAATTTTTATTTACCTAACATATATTATCTCGTTACAATTTCCTTTTAAAAAATACAAATATAATAGAACTATGGAAACTGAATAATATACAACGGGAAACGACATACCTCGTACACACCAAGAGTGAAACAAAAAAAATTGTTCAAATAAGAAATGTGTGTTAAATGCCTGGCACTAACTGAGGAAACAACCACTCTGTACGCATGTCCAAATAAGGGATTCCAGTAACAGTGGCACCGTGAAATAGAAAGGGCCGAAAACAGTGTCTTTGGATACAGCGCAAAACACGTTTACTATGGGGGAAGTGCGCTCGTGTGCGGTGGTTTCACGTGGAGGCTCCTGTCCCCAAATCCGCACGTTGTAGCGGTTCACCTTACCATTTGTATGGAACGTCGCCACATTGCTAAAAACCAGCTCAGACATGAAGGCATCGTCTACCTCGTTCTGGGCAAGGAAACATCAGACCCTCCCTTTCACAGTGATGACGTGTCGAATGCGATCTCGCTGCCCCCTCACCACCTCAAACCGAGAGTTCCGAACGCCATCCAAACCGTATCACCGGACATGCTGAAAAGAGTGTGTAACGAGTTTGATTATCGCGTATATGTCGTCACATATGTGGTCACATTGAACACTTATGAATGTATGGTAAACAACCTTCAAGGTTCCACGGTTCATTTGATTGGTCAATCAAGGTTGTAGGTGATTTGGTTTTGATATTATAGACCTCCAAAGTTGGGGTATTCTTTTATACTCATCCTGTACTTGGATTTGTTTTACAATCAGAACTTAAACTGCACGATTCCTAGGGCAAACTTTCAATGGGGATATACTTTGCGTTGAATGCCGCAACTTTATGATAGTTAGTTGTTGGTTGCCTACCTCCCAGGCACTGAAATTTTTTTTTAAAAATTAAACAGCATTTTGTGGGAAACGATGGGGTTAGTGTAACAACACAGGAATATCTTTTTCATTACTTTTGACTTCTTGATTAATAAATTTATTGAAAAACCCAAATTTGCGTAGTTTCATGGTAATTATTACAAAATAAGGATGAAAATCCAGACTATGTCCATTAAATTTGATGACAGTGATCGTGATTGTAATGGCTGCAATATCTTTGTTCAATTACGCATTATCCACACACTCGGTGTTCCATCCTGAATACCTTCTCTAGAACTCGCTAGAAACTATTGATTCGGACCAAGCTTCAAGAGCCCCTGGGAATAATTTAACTAGAATTATACTGCTTTCAATGGAGCATTACACCCGACTTTACAATATGCAGAAATAATAAAAAAAAAGTAGCACACATACACTAACAATATTGTCAGAAAGTACACGAAAAAAAAAAGCATTTATATTATAACAATGTAAAATATTCTGTTGTAATTATTTACTTTTTGAAATCTTTTTAAATTTTAAAGCGCAAAGAGTATTTTTCAACTAAATTTAAGCGTATTTCCATTNAAAAAAAAAAAAAAAAAAAAAAAAAAAAAAAATCAAGAGAATTATAATAATTACTCTGGATGTAAATAATAAAAATCAGTAACCATGTTCACAAAAAAAAAATTTATAATTCATTTTATAGAACATTCATTTCAGCCACGAAAGTTACTTCTACCTTAAATAGTATACGTTTTCGATGTATTTTTTCTTGTGTTTACCAGGAGACGAAGTCTGTTGCTCGAATGTATACCGGTTATATACAAGTAAAAATGTAATGGGAGAAAAAGGTTTCAATAAGGCTAAAGGGGCACAAAGGTGTGTAGTGAACAGTAAAACTATTTTTTAAGGCTTACACACTCTCTATCTCTAAATGAACCATGTCTTATGGGCGGTGATGCATTCCATTAGGACTTTGTAAGAGAATCTTCATTCAAAACATGTTAACAAGATACTGCTAAGTTGTACGCGAAGATATACATACTGGTAAAGTCTACACATTAACACATATCTGAGAATGCTAAAGAGGTATTGTGATTCCGTATAATTTGCCAACTCCCTGAAATAATGAGCAAAAAAACACTGCTGGCCATTAACACTGCATCAACAAGGTCACATTTGAATGACCCCATATTGGGGAAATGCGTAGAGCAGGATAGGACAATGACGTGATTTGTTGTTCAGCCGAGTGGAGCAGCACTGTGCAGATGGCGAACCTGATAAGCGGTATATAAGTGGTGGTCGAGAAACCGCTGGGAAATAGTGGCATTTTTTCCTTGCCGTTCGTTTGTACAGACGGAGTGAGCATGTCGCATCGAATAACACGACGCTCATACAAACAGGTTTCAGCCTTGGACCGCAGGAGACGAGTAGTCTGTCGGGATTGTGGATTATCCTACCGGGAAATTGGTTTTCGCGTTGGAAGACATGAAACCACAGCGAAGCGGATATGGCATAAGTAGGTCGAGGAGGGACGACTAAGCGACGCACATAGGAGTATTTAGCCAATATAGGAGGCCAAAACTATTTATTTAGTTTTTTTACTCTTGACATATTTAAAAATTGACTTGTTGTATATAAAGTAGTTTAGGACATATATATTAGGGTGTCCCAAAAAAATCAAAGTAATTTTTTGAACGCATTAATTTATTTCTATGGTGTCAAAACAATTGTAGATAAAATTTCATATACCTAGGACCTCGGCAACCCGTGTCGACTTACATTGAAACATGTCAGTACTGGCTGCATAAGGCGAACGCGAGCCGATGCTTTGACGTGCTTGTAAATACTTGCTATTTTTTTAGTAAACGCATTGTTTTCAATCAGCCAACATGTCAGTGGAATTACGTAGTTCTAAAAAGGGTATTTTTTTAATAGGTGTCGTAAAACATCAAATAACGGGTTCAAAACTTCCATCTATTGAACAAGTCCTTGCAGTTTTGTTTTACAATATCCGTGAAGTGAGTTTAACTGTCAATGAAAGCGCAAATCTCACTATTCGCGAAGAAAGAGGAAAAAAACCGACGTGCTAAATATTTCTCCGTGCCAGATGCTTCGACATCATATCATGAACCGTTACAAAACGACTTATCTTCTGATTCTAATGAAAACATACATCTACAAGAAGATTTGCCAACTCTGATCGAGAAAACACAACCTGGACAGAGTAAAATACCTATGCGGAAAGAATTCTTAAGAACACCGGAAGATTTATCCTGACTGCTATAAGCAAACCTTGAAAAGAAAATTTAAAGCTTAATTTTAAGTTAGAGCCTAATTTAAAGATTTTTACTTGTAATTAGTCATTATTATACGATTCAGGTATATTGATGTTTTATTTACCAAATGGACATCAAGTTCTAAAATCCTTCGATACTAACTCCATACAAAATTTCATGTCCTATGTTTGGCATCATGTCGGCACGGGTTATCATTATCCAATAGCGGTAATATTTATTTTTTGAGTTACTAAAGTCAAACAGAAAAAAAATAGAGGGTATGCGCATTTTATTTCGCGAAATTTTTTTTCCCTTATGTCTTGGGACATGAAAAAAAAACTATGAATTTCGATTAAATTTTTTATATTATAAAAACAGAACTTTAAATAAGGTATTTGGAAAATTACGATTATGAGTGCCACGGTTCTTCATCATCCTGTTCAAGCTGCTCTTCTTCTGAAGCCTCCGCTGAATCGGTGTCGTCGATGTCAGAGTTAGGCTCAGCTGGAATTAACAATTCCAGTGAATCTTTTGTAAAAGCCATCGACTTATTTTTGGGCGTTGGTCTCAAGATGGTTATGAGTGGGTCTGGGCTTAGCAATAGCCTGTTTATTATATCTAGATTGCATATCTCTCTTGAAAATTTTCTTGCTAAGTTCTGACGGTAGAGCCTAAAATGCTTATTCCGTGCCTCAGCAGCTTCTTCTGAAAGCAACCCAATCGGCGATAATACTTTTTCTATCACAGTTGCACCGTGAACAAGAAGTGTGTGCGTTGGGGGCGTCATAGGATGCCATGGATACAGACGTATATAAAACTTTGCTGTTTCAAATGTATACTCTGTAAATTTATGTAAATTGACTTTGTGAACACTTGATAACACTTCTAAAATGACTAAGTCGGTAAATAAAATTAAAACACCAGTGATTTCCGCAACTTCGGGTCACTACTCTAACTCCCGAGCCACCAGATGATCCTTAAACAAAATAAAGACCAAGTTAAGATACTTTAAATTTAAAAACAAAAGTTCCGTTATTTTTCACTATCATAATTATTGACCCTTACGAAGAGTATCTGCAGGTATCAGCGACTAATTTAAAAATGATTCTATTGTTCAAGGCCTTTTCTTTCAACTGTAATAAAAATAATGACCGGGACGCACCCTGAAGTACATACTACAAAAACCTTAAAATACACAAAAATGTAGTTGAAAAATAAAAAAAACCTAAGCCCATTTTTGATCAGCTAAAGTTTAATTCTTATTTTAATAAATAAAACAATAACTACTTAAAAAGTACGTGTTCTTACCTGCTTCTTCTAAATCCATGACTCTATTCTTGAAGAAAAACATTGAGCAAAAAATATTCACTGTTGAACTGAGACGGTTACGCTTAGACTGGCGAGAACATTACGTACACTTACAGTGACGATCAAGTTTCGACTAAAGTTACGGCGTGGGCGCAGCCGATGAGACGGGGAAGGGTTGCCTATTGTTCTCTGTCTATTCAACTTGCTTATAAACCAGTTTTTTTCTACCTGCTTTCAGTTCTGTGAAATGGACTTTTGACCGCCTAGATTGGCTAATACCCCTATGTGCGACGTGTAGGAAGCCAACGCGGGCCCGTTGCACCAACGAGCACGAGGACGGACAGCTGGTGCACATGGCGATTAGGCGATTGCGGACTGTATAGACACATCAAACACCCTCGCTCGGAAGTTCAAGCATGTGGCACATCAATCTGTGTCTGCATGCATGGTGTGTCGCCGTCCTCAGCATCAGACCATTATGTCCAGGAGCCCACTATTGCGGCTGCCACTGACTGCTTACCACAGGCGCCTCCGTCTGCAATTGTGCGAGGGACGTCGGGCCTGAAGGTACGAATTAATGCATGTTATAGTCTTCTTTGACTAATTTCCGCTTCTGCTTGTAGCAACATGATGGTCACATCCATGTCTGGCGGCACTATGGCACATGCCTGGCCGAGTCCTGCATTATGCTCCGTCATACCGGCTCAGCACCTGGATATTATGATACGAGGTGCCGTCGTGTTCCAGTCCCGCTCGCGCCTAGTCCGAACTGCTGGTACGCTGGCCGACAACCGTGACAACGCAGAGGTGTTTTGAGCCTGTTGTTGTCCCTTATCTTCATTGCCATCCTGGGGGCCTGTACAAACAGGACAATGTGCGACCGCATGTGGCACACATCTTTCGGCGAACCCTGGATGATCACCATGTCTTCTTCCTTGGCCGGAGCGTTCACCAGATCTCTGACCAATAGAAAACGTGCGGTTTATGATCAGACGACGGCTGGCCTGCCCCAAGACACCCGCGGACACAACGGATGAAATTTTGGCACGCATCGAAGTAGCATGAGCGGAGATAACCCAGACAGACATCCACACGTTTTTTCCTCCCAATGCCGCGTCGTTTAGCAGTGTGGTTACTGCCACACTTGGACGGCCTCACAGTACTGACTCCCCCATATTCTTTACGTCATACCGAGCTAAAAGAGTAATCATGTTACCTGTGTATGATAGGTATTCTGTTCAATAAATCTGGTTTTGATAGATAGCTAACGTCCTTCTTGACGTTGCAGTTTTAATGGACAGCAGTTTACTGACGGTTAGAATTCTGCGTGGAATAATTTACCATAACAGTATCCTGGAGCAACACAGTTTAACATAAAACTGTTACTCCTGAACTTACCATATTTTGTTTTGTAACACTATTGCACTAAGGAATCGAAATGTAATCTGGTCGCTTCTATGTTGAAATCACTACATAGTATAAAAGGAAGTCGCTGGCGCAAGTCTGTCCGTCTGTCCGTATGACTGAGCTAATCTCGAGAACCACTGAACAGATTTTGATGCGGTTTTTATTGTTATGATCTGCATTTATCGATGAAGGTTTGTGTATATTAAAAATTGCCCTAGCACTTATATGAGCTGAACATTAACGGTATTAATGAATAAAGTCGGGAAAAAAGTTTGCCACCAACGCACTCTCGTGGAATACGCTGCCTAATAATTTAGAGCAGTGATTCCCAATGTTCTATGAACCACGAACCATTAAAAAAAATGCCAAAGTTCAGGACCCACTTTAAAGCCTTATGCGAGAAACGTACCGTTTCGCTGTTCCATCATGTTCCCATTGTATTTCTTACGTAGCGTAAGGAAGTGAAGGGTAGTAGGATTAATAAAATAGTTTAAAAAGTTGAAGTATTAAAGAACAATTTTAATGAAAAAGATACCTAATCAAACAGCATTACACAATGTGTTATATTACTAATATAGTTTAAAAATCATTTTGGTTGCAAGAAATCAGATTTTTCAATGCGAAGGATGCATTTGTTTTCTATTTATTCCCATTACAGCTTTAGTGTCCACTTCAATTCTTGTCACTTTCAATCGCAATGAATTCGACACGTCCAGTTTATTTCGGTATTTAGTTTTGATATTGACCATTGCCGAAAATCCCACTTCACATAAATATGACGTAGTAAAAGGAAGGAGGACTTTGATGGCTTCATCAAATATATTCGGCTAGGTTTCAGCAAGTGATAGCCAGAATGGAATTAACTGCGTAATCTGCGTAGTATTTTACATCTGATTGGCAGTTGCATTGCATGTGTGTAGGTTCTAAATTATAACTTATGCATACGTTTGTCTGAAATTATATTTTTCGGGGCCCATCAAATTTTAGTTTGCGACCCACCAGTGGGTCGCGACCCATACTTTGGGAAATACTGCTTTTGAGATATAACAAAATCATATACGAAGAATTGTGTAAAATTAAATGATCTACAAATAAGTCAGCAGCAACATATATCTAAATTTAACAGATAAGAAGTAATAAGCGTATTTACAATTTAAATTACACAGTAAAAACAATCGTAAAATTCACTGTCTTTTCTTACCATAAAGAACTTAATCTTTATCAAAATAAATTAATTCATAATTAAAACTATTTAATTTAGAAAAAAAATGTCCTTTACAGCATACAATTTGGCCCAACGTAACAAAACTAGCACTCAAAACAAACATGAGAGTACTTATGTCTTAGTACGATAACATCATGTTTGCTGACATGCTACTGAAAGTCGGAAATGGAGAGCTTACAATGGATTGTGGAAAAATTTCTCTCAATAGTGATATGTGTTTTAGTCACCGACCACCAACAACTGATAGATAACGTAATACCCTGAAATACACGACCTTTCAAATAAGACACTGTCGTGATTCAAAGAAAGAGCCATATTATCGCCTACTAATGAACAAGTGAAAAAAATAATGAATTAGAGCTCGCAAAATTAAATGCGCAAACAAAAGTCTATTACTCAGTAGATACAGTACTCGACAGTGAAGAAGCTGTGCACTATCCCACATAATTTCTTAATTCATTGAATTCTTCTGGCATGCCACCACACAAACTGATTTTATAAGTTGGAGGGAGCTCCCATAGTTTTATTGCAAAATATAAATGCACCAAAATTATGCAACAGGACTCGATTACAAATACAAAGTTTAAAAAGTTATCTCATCGAAGGTACTATTCTAACTGGCTACGGTACTGGAGAAACTGTTTTAATACCTAGAATACCAATGATTCCCTCGGATTTGCCTTTTAATTTTAAAACAGTCCAATTTCCAATAAGAGTTTGTTTTGTTATGACCATAAATAAGGCGCATGGTCAAACACTTAATGTGGCTGGAGTGGATTTTAGTGGAGCATGTTTTTCACACGGACAACTATACGTAGCCCTTTCGCGTGTCAATTCAAACAGAAGTATTTTTGTGCTGGCGGTCGGAGGCAAAACGCTTAATGTTGTATACAAAGAAATTTTCTAAACCACTATCATATATTGTTATATTAGAGATGTATGAATGTGGATAAAGCGAAGGAGGCACGTAGGTCAGGATCGTGGTAAATCGAAGTCCATAATCTCTGCCTACCGCTCTGGGAGACAGGCGTGACGCGTATGCATGTTATATATGATAGTTTACTAATTTACTATAATATACTATTGTAATTGTCTTTTCCCAATTTATTTATTAGTATATCGCTGTAAAAACTAAATTGTACCTGGGCGAAGCCGGGCCGGGTCACTAGTAGATATATATATATATATATAGATAGATAGATAATGAATTCATCATTAACACATTACAAGCAATATATCTCAATATAATAAACCAAAATCATAAGGAAAACTTAGGCATACGACAATATAGAGAATATACCACATAATACACAATATGTAAAATATAATTTCAAATTTTTAACATATAAAATTAGCCACATAAAATTCACTAATATAAAATTGCATTATAATCGGTCAAGTTATACATAACATATTTAAATTGATCGAAACTGAACATGCTGAGCAATTAGAGGTAACTTGTTAAGTAAGGTTATGCCCACAACTTCGTAAGAATTTTTTAGCATCTTGAACAATGTCGCATTATTCATAATTAATGTCAACATAATGAAAGATGATTCACAACGCAAAACGAGATAGTAAACACAATAGAATTTATGATCCACAAAAGGAAGTATGCATCCATGAATATCTAAGTTTTCAAATAATTTTACTTCGAAATATTAGAAACCACATTAGATGAATGAACAAATTCTTGAAATATGTTTTAATGAATGAAGAGATTTAAGAAGAGGAAGTTTTATGGGCAACATCAAACTTCAATAAAGAACTAGGGGGTACCATAGCATTATCAATTAGACCTTTGAAACGCAGGGATGAGATCGAAATTTATGACTCATATATAAATTATAAACACCATTGTCTTCGTTTATCACTAAGGTGAACGGTTCTTGAGGAGCCCAAATACAAAGTCTAAAATGTTGCTGTTGTTTGCCAGCCAGATATACTTATTAGAATTTGTAGGACTGTATACATTATACAAGCTGTATTTATGGTAAAAGCAATATGGTTGGCATTGCTTTATTTTCGTTATGAAAAGTTCCGATATATATAATCTAAACGTCGGATTTCAATTCAAGAAATTACTATTTTATTCAAGAATTCGTTTTTTCAGTACAAGCAACTTATATTAAAGTTATTTGGAGATTTTCAAGGACACGTACCTTCCATAACAATAACTGTGCGTCATTTTTCAAACGTAATATTCTTACGACATTTTGACCTGGAGTACAGAATAACTCCATAATATAACTTATTTTTTCTTAATCCTCATTCCATTACGTATTCCTCGTCTTCCTCCTCTTCCCGGGTGATTGCTGGACATAGCCTAAATAAGACAGCCATTTTCTCTACACTGCCGTTTATAAAAAATAAAAAAATCCTTGTTTTTAAACAGTTACGTGGCGTCTAAAAACTGTCATTTCGATTAATGAGCAGCACAGCACTATGTCCCCTGATAAAGGCTGTTATACGCTAATGAGTTCCGTAATTTTTTCAGGGAGATAGAGCAGCACACGACCTGCTGGTTCAGTTCAGCAATTATCAAGTACACTGGATATCTTTCTCTTATTTCCTAATTATACGCCATAATGTTTATGCAAGTATTAATTATGGACCCACTCTAAAAGACTGCAGGGTGCTCTGTTTGGGAGGTTGAGGAGGGATTTGTGGCAGACAATTGGTGCCCGAATCCCCCACATTACATGAAAGGTAAAGACATACTTCGCGTTCCGAACAGCAGCGACAAGCCCAATGAAAGCGCGTTGTACATGCGCAAAGCAAGTGTGTATACGTGTACATACAAAATTTCTGCGAAAAAGCTTTTAAATGTACCTCTTACACATTTTTGGCTAACTGCATCAGAAACTGGGATTAGGATGGAGGCACACATTATAAAAATAGTTTTTCTTAAAACGGCACGCATATAAATGCTTTATGTGGCAAGTTAACCCACGGTTCTATACACAGTAAGCCAAGACGCAAACAAACATGTCCGTGGTTTTTCTTTTTCATTTGCCGTGAGAGACTGTCAGGTGACGCCTTACAAACTAAGCTTATAGTGAACATTTGTTCGCCGACTTCTCTGGCACACTGGTTGGAATCAGATAATTAAATGCTTTCAATAGGAAGTGCCAGCATACGTGTGGTGTAAACCAGGCCTAACAGATCCACAGATATGGCGTACCAACCTTAACTATTTACTATGACCTCCATATTTAAAATAAGTGATCCTATCTATACGTTACCTATCACAGAACTAATTGAAAGCCATATTATGTGTGAATCTGCATAGTTTCTGAGCTACAACATATAAGCTTTATTTGATCCGTTTCTAATGACCTCGCAGTCGACGAGACGCTAAAACCTACCTAACATATACAGCAGTTTCTCGGGATTTGAATCCACAATCTTGCAGCCCGAACCTTTTGACAGTAAATGTCGTCAAATGTGTAAGGGGTAGATTTGATTCGTGTTCCCAGTTTATTTTCATACGAATTTTACAATTATTCTTTTAAAAAATTCGTGTGTAATATTGCTAGACTTCTTATTTTCACAGAATAGACTTTCACTGTTTAGTGACTAACGTTCTTATACATAGCTGTCAGTGATTTGGTTATAAAACACTGCGTACATGATTATGTCGCCTGTCTTTCGAACCTTTGAAAAGCAACAATATCACATGTAATTCTCTCCTAAGTACGCGCTTGATTATAATTACTCTGCTTTCAAATAATCAGTATAAAAATAAGTAAAAAAAAAAATACTGCCAGTACAAAATTATTTAGAACCCACACCAAGGTCCATTAAAATTATTTAGAGAACTGGCCTGAGGCGTACTTTCGTCCTAGTGGAATGGAAATTGACGTGTGTGTCATCGTTACGTTACGATGCATAATTCATACTTTTCTGAGCAATGACTGCCTCGCTCTGCAACAATCTCCGCGCGGTTCTTCATCCTGAAACCCCCAGCGACTTCACGTGGCTTCAAATAATGGATCCGCGTCTGGAAGGCACCGTGCATCCGATAAATCTTTCTCGGAAAGATCTTGACCTCAAGGATGTTGTTACATTCGACCTCTTATCACAGAGGATAAAACTGCAAAGATTTATCTTTATTGGACGTTATATACTGCCCACACTGTCTATAAAACAGAGCCAAAGAAAACAATAAGCAACATAATACTAATTTTCGTACGTGAACAGACGAGCCACGTACAAGTTACGTTTATAATATGGGATGAAATGCCAATCCTTTCCCTTTGTAAATGCTAATAAAGTGGTGCATTAATCCAAGATAACATAACCTGTAACTACAAATAAAACATATGTTACAGAACATAGGGGAAACGGAATAATGTCTAATTAACTTAACTTTCATTAATCAATGCGAAGAAACATGAAAATGTAAATTAATTTAACATGTTAACACTCTCAGAATGAATTAAAAGAGAGACTAAAATACACACAAGGGACATTTGATAAACTTAATCAATGAAAATTGACATTCCAAT
This sequence comes from Clitarchus hookeri, assembly GCA_002778355.1. NCBI lineage: Eukaryota > Metazoa > Arthropoda > Insecta > Phasmatodea > Phasmatidae > Clitarchus > Clitarchus hookeri. The sequence goes on from NQII01000003.1 coordinate 3,881,018, forward strand.
AATTACAAAAATTTAAATAACTCAAATTAAAACATTCTTAAACTTAACATTAAGACATTTGTTACAACAAACTTTTAAATACCTTAACTAGCAAAAATTTCAATAAAAAAACTTAAAGAATATTTGAAAACAAGCTTAGCAATCTAATTAAGTGTTTTTCACTACAAAAATTTAACTTAAATCATAAAGTAAATATGTTTTAAATTAAAATGTGAAAAACAGCTAAACTAGTTATAATGCTTGTTTTGGTACTTGTTTTGGTCTCCCTATTAATACGTTGTTAGATTACGTGATTTCATTGTGTATGGTATCAATTCTTTTACCTATAGTTGATCGCTACTCACACACACACGTCGTAAATACGTTTTTGTTATATTTAACATGTTCAGTATGTTCCATAATATGTACACAACATAACATAACGTACATTGCCCTTTTTAAAAACTAATAACTCTTATTTTCTGAAACTCACGTGCCTCTAGCGGCTGAAACTGCACAAATATATGGCAAGCCTTCACAAACTATTTTTTTTTTGTCGCCAGGACTTCCCCAACTAGGGCGCCAACAGGTGGCTCATGTCAAGATTATTTTTATCCGATATCTGTCGGTATATTAGTGTGTCCGAGCTCATTCTTGACTATGAGTGCTCAAAAGATCCCCTAGAGTCGGCGCCTGTGTATGAGAGAAGGTAACACGCGGTTTCTTTGAATGCGAGACGTAAGTACCGCATCAACAAAAACATGTTTTTAAGATAATCATTAATTCGCTGCAATGCGTGATATGTGCTATGAACGTAAGATCATGAGTATTTTGGCATCTTTATAAAACAGGTGTAATGTTGACGTTAAAAAGTTGATAACACCCTTATCCATAGAATTCAAAGTTTCGTCGCCTTTTCGCATTAAAATATGAAATATTCCTCGTTAATTTTTTCTCTCCCCCCTTTTTATTTTTCCTACGGCAAACAAAATGATTCGTGAACGGAACTGCAGTTAAAGACTGCGAATGTTTTAACGAAGAAATAAATTAAATTCGATGTCAAATCAACTACAGGGCTGAACCTTGACGTTTCGCTAAGGAGTCAAATGATTTTCATTTTTAGTTTATAAGAAGTACATGTATGGAAAATTTTAAAAGTTGCGCACACGCGCGCACCAACACGCACACACGCAGTCTCCAAGTCTTTGTTCAGGTTTAGTATCAATTTTCAAAAAGTGCAAAAACCTCACAATTTTGAGCCAACTTGATACACGAAGGGGATAAAACGTCTCCGATCGCTTTATGATGTTGGGTTCTGCATACGGGTTTCACATTCAAGTTCAATTGTAATGCTATAATTTTACCTAACCCCATTAACGGACGTAAAATACGACTCACCTCTTGTTTTATACTTAAAAACCTCATATTTCCCATTTAAAAAAAATGTATTTCCCTACATGTATGGGATGGATTAAGGCAAAGTTGGAAAAAAAAAAAGGCGTATTATGGGTTTCCTAGGCAACACGGATTTGCTATAAACTCCACAAAGACGAATGTTTACAACGTGGGCGCAACAAAACGAACAATTGCTTCAAGTGGCAATCCATTGGAAACGGAATCCTAGGGAGTTGCCTAGAGGTCACTTACCGGGAGATGTGAAAGGCAGTAGTTTACATAGGAACAATGAAGGGCCCCGCCTAGAGGGAGGTTTAGATGAGGCATAAAATCGGCCGTGAACTGTTGCCAGAAGAAAAAAATGTTACCTAGCATTGCACTTTAACGATTTTTCTACACTGGCTTCCAAAATATCTGTTACGTTCAATTAACGTGCTTAGCATGCATAGCATGCAGTGTTTTCGCCATGTGACATGAAACTATGGGACTTAATAAACGGCGAGTCAACAATTTTAATGGTGGAAGTCAGCAGTAATGTTCAAACAAGTCACATATCAGAGTTTAGCATGTAAACTGTTAGTAGACATTTAGAAGTGTAATGCAAAAACGTGGTTTTCAAACTCGCAACAAAGTAATTCTATGACTTGGCAGGCGGGGGAACTAAGGTATGAATACCGAAACAGTTCAATAGAAAAACATTATTTTGATTTCCCAAATATCGTTTTTGAAAAAAAAAAAATATATATATATAATTTACATTAACGCACTGCAAATTACGAAAACATAGAATGAAAAAGAATAACACATACCTACAAAATCAGACGTTAATGAGTGCAGTTCATGACACCTTTTCTCGGTTTATTCTGAAAGCAAACAAAGTTTGTACACTGCCCGCCAGCTTAGTTTGCGGGCTGCAAGCCAGCTAAGTGCATTATTACTTCTGCCTAATAGTAATATTTCCAGTTAGATTGACTGTTGAACTTTGGAACGATTTTTAATTTATGGGTATATTAATTTATTGCGCCGTTGCTCGAATTCTTGAAATATTACTCTCCCTTAAAAAGCCACCGCCCGGCAACTAAGGTGGCGATCACCGTAGATGTGGACGGCGTTGAGTTTCTTCTGTAAATGGAAACATTTAAACTTATTTTTTAGACAAAAACTTTACGCAAAAACCCGCACGAGTTGCACGACATTTACTTACCAAGTAGTCGATACTCACGTTTTGACTTTCGACGGCGACTGTACGCAGAGGGAATGTGGGGTAGAGCAGCGCTTGCCAGCTGCTCAACAACACGTTCAGGAGTCCCAACAATGAACGGCTTTTTCGACACTCGATTCGTCAATACCAAGGAGCTTCGACTAACGTTAGCACATTTCTTACAGGTGCTGTCTACTAAGCCTGTAGTCACAGATTTCTTAACGCACTAGTATCCCTTTAGCATTTCCACATAGAAAACGTTTTGTTTGAAACTGTTGTCTAAATCTTTCTAATTTTTTTTATATTTAATACTTTATTTTTTAATCTAACATAAAATTTACATTTTACAGAAAAATGATAAATGAATAACATCATTTCTTGGCGTGTCAGTATTCTCTGAGAGTTGCGTTAAATATTTTTGTTTGAAACAGCTTTCTTTCAAATTGATGCATTGAGAAGGCATTTCTTTAACACTGATTTCCCCACTTAAACTCCGCGGCTGCAGGTTTGGTAGGCGGAGAACGACTGAAATTTAAGTTATGGTAAATGTTATTTTGCTAAGAGTGCGGGTCTATTGAAAACCCAAACTTAAATGTCCGCGTCGATGTCCGAACACGATGTCCCCAACACAGTCTTACTAATTCCCTAAAAAACTGCCAATGCTCTTGGAATAAGAAACTCTATCTTAATATCGTATGTGGCGTTCTACTTTACAAAGGCGAAGAGTGACGCAATTCGACAGCCCTATCAGTTCACCTGGCGAGTATTCACGGCATAGCAACACTTGAACATTCCCCTTTGTTCAATATCAAGTTCAAAACCGATAAATAAAGAAACTTTATAGAGTACATATATCGGTATAAACAATTTCCCACAACTTCCACAATCAACATGGCTCCAAAACCAATCGTACAAAGGAAAAACGAATATATACTGTGCCCAAGCCAAAAAATAGTTTCATGAACAAATAATTCTGCTTCACACACACGTGGATGTTAAACGAAATGAAACGTTCATGATTTATTACCCCTGTTCACAAGCCAATGAAAAATATTTTACGGGTATTTGATTTTATTGTACCAAATATACTATATATAGGTATGATGTCACACAGACCGCAATGCCGCATCCCTGTAGAAAAAAAAAACAATTCACGAGACTTGATTTTGTATGCCGTGATTTGATATACCCCATTCGCGGTCAAAACCATCTGCTTGTAACCAACAAGAGTACAATAAATCTTCCACATCTAGTTAATGCTAAAAATATTTTCCCATACAACATTTTGTATGTCTGGACAAACTTATTTATTGTTTAGGTTACACGTAAATAAACTGTAACCAATGGAATCTAGTAATAGTGTTAGCACTTGGTACGAAACCGAGTGAAATCTGAACCTTGGGAGTCATTAAAACCGACAGTTAATATAATTTATTTTGTTTCAGAATTACATTTGTTTACCCATCTCCCAATGATAAAACACTATCATCTTGTATCACGTTGTTCAACGCGTGTGGAATGTGGTATGAACGGCAGCGACGGCACTAGAAGTCTTTTTCTCCCCTGTTGAAATGCAAGTCGCAGATACTTTGCTGTGGGACAGGCCCGACTATAATGCTTAACACCATTTTAGTTTTTCGTTTTCACACTACGAGCCAGGCATACATATGGCCTCAAACACTAACCACGCCACTATTTTACTCGTGTTATAATTAACGCTTACGTGCTAATTTGTATGAGGAGGAGGAAACGTACGGCATTTAAAATTCTTCGTCACAGTATTTAATCACAGGGGTTTTCTCTGGAATTGTAGGGCCGTTAAATAAACTGCGGCCATGAAACAAGCACTGTGAAAATGACGTCCTTAGTCAGAAGTGTCACGGAGGTGAAACTAAGCTACTTTATTTATAAGGGCCTCGAGTCAAGTCGGCATTCCAACAAATGGAAATCACGCACCCGGCTACGAAGTGGATTTGAATACATTTCGAAACTGCTGCAGTTCAGGAGGGGGAGGCAGAACTGGTTAATGGAATTACTCGGTTCAGGGTGGCAGGACTTAACGTTACCGTGAAGCCAGTGGCGTAATTTAAGGGAGGGTCCAGACGTCCGACGTGCCACGGGAAGCCGACCACCACAAACCAAGACAGGAATTCACAGTCGGAGGCTTTTAACCAAAATAGGCTCTACTCCATGAAGCTACGTGTTTCCTTCAAGCGTAGCTTAGATGAGAAATTGATTCACATACCATTACTTAATATAAGCACTCTAGCAGCAACATTATTTAATGTTATTATTATATAGTCGGAATTAATGCAACACGCATTAAATTACCAATAAAAAAGATTTACCAGGTTAACACAACGCAGGCCATATTTCGAACCATCTATGTGAATTAATATTATAATTTGGAAATAAAACATTTATGTATTACCACAATAAACCCGTTTTCATAAGATATTACGAATGTTTTCAACCCACCTGTTTGTCTAACACATAAACAAAAATATCCTCAATATAAGCCGTCCTTTGTTTTGCCACCGTAAAACATATTATGAAGTTAATTGTAACAGTGTTCACTGCAATGAACGAAAAACCACCTCAGCAGTGAACGGCTGACAGAGATAGTATGATTTTTACTAGGAATAGGAACTATAAAAGCGTGCCATTAAGACCCATTACTCACTTCAAGTTCGTTTAAGTATGAGAAAAATTTATTTTCTTAAATGTTACATAAAAAATGAACGGTCCGTTGTATATGAAAATTGCAAACCAAAGCACTAACAGTACACTGGCATGCTGTAGTCTGAATCCAGGGGCGTGGATATAGTAAGCGAATAAAAAACAAACAGTGAAAATCCGCAACTGACAGCTTTTAAATTTTTTTACACACTCGCGTTTATCCGTATACCTAGGCGGGGCATTCGATATCAACGAAAAACGAGTTCACGTCTTGTATTGCAAAACAATTAGGCCATATTTTAGCGATTCGATGGTTTTAGTTGTCGTGAATCACAGATTGTTTTTTCCGACGGAGACACGCGGCCAATACCGGAAGGAAAAGTGCAGGTATGCAAATAACATACTGAAATATAGCCTACGTGTAATTTTGCACTAAAATCAGTTGTCCCTACCGATAGGCTAACAAAGGAGTGCATTTAACTAACCCAACGTATAGTTACGAACGACAAGCAACACACACGGCTAACCTGACTCCCAGCTCTTCAAGGCACAGATCAGCACACAATCTTAAGCGTCGCAACGAACAAACTTTCTGATCGGAACTGTACAAGCACCAGCATAACGCTCTGCCATAAGTCGGGACCAATAGAAATGTATTTGTGATGTTATTGGCAGCAACTGTTTACGATACTGCAGTCTCAAGAACGAATGCCGTCTCCCACTACGCGACGGATTCTGAACGGGGTGTTTTCTGCTGTGTAAAGTCCGAACATTAAATTCATTTCCAGTGCTGCGTCCAATATGTAGGATGTTTTTGAACACCACCGACAAACTCCCGCAGGTTATCATCCCTTAAGAAAATGTAAGATAAAAACGTGCATAGCGCTTTTCCCTTAAGTGACCCCCAAATACCGAGCCCTGAAATGGTTTTAGTTAAAAACATCAGAAAGTACTAACGATTAAGGAACAAATCGGTGAATAGGGAATCGTAAAACAGTGATATCATACCTCTGAAAATGCTGTTAGGAGTGTAATCTCATTTAATTACGTAAACGGGGGTTACCACATATGTTTGCATGAAACTTAATTACACTAAGGTATTTGTTGAGACAAATTATGAAGCAGCAAGATTAAATGAACAGAAAAGGTCGTCTTGTCGGAACACTCTCGGATGAACAGTTTTAGAGAAAACCGTGAAGAAATTCCGAAACGGAAGTTGAGCGGCCTGACGGGTAGGCAACACACGCTTTATCGTCTTGAAGCCCATTGTGGACCTTAGTTAGTGTACAAAGTATGATTAGTGCACTTGCTTTTGTAAATGTAGGAGTCTTTAATATTTAAAGTGATTAGTTTACAACAGTATTATCTTTTTGTGTTCATTTTTCAATCACAATAAATTACCACTTATTTACTAGTGTGTACCCTTGGTGTTGCACAATATATCAAGGTGTCAATCATTCGTTAATATAACTAACTCAGACTCACGCCTAGTACACGACTCTTCGCACGATTAAATTACAGTGAGCTGTATTCGTTTTTCATTGGCGTATCGTTCAGAAGATATCTGAGTTTTTGTATGTTGCCTATCTGTCAGACCATACGCCTTCGGTTTTGAAATTTCCTCATGGCTTTCTAGAAAACGGTTCACCTGACAGTGTTACGACAAGACCTTTTCTGATAATTTAGATTTGTTGAATCATAATTTGTTTTAACAAATCGTTTACAGCTTGGTGTTATAAAATTTAATGCAAATGTAGAGTAGGAACCCCCCACATACTTAATACTTAACAATTCACCTGTTTGTTACTCAATAGCAGTACTTTCTGATGTTTTAAAATAAAAGCACTTCAGAACTAGATTTTTGGGGGCACATAACACTCTTAATAATCACTTACGCGAAAAGTGATACATAAGTTTTTGTCTCATAGCGGAGTTTGTCGGTGTTTTCAAAAATAGCATGTATATACTGCCACGTGCCTGAAAGGGTTAGGTCATTTGAACAGTCGGACCACCCAACAAAGGTTTGTTATTGGTGAATGTTATTTCGACCAAGCAACGTAATTAATCCTCAGAAATCGATTCTCCAGTTTCCTGGTCCTGATACAGTTCAGTACGTAATACAAGCAATATAGTCTCAACGTTCCAAACAGCATGCGAAATAATGCAATAATATTACGGAAGACCTTAAATCAAACATTTCAAAAAAGAAGGGGGAAGAAAGAATACTATGCCAAAAATTACAGCATTTACACCACCGGGCCCATTCTCAGAGGACATAAAAATTCCAGATCATAACATCAAGAGTCTGAAATCATTTTTTACTTTTTGACGTATATTGTTTTTCTTTGTGATATTATACTCTAAAAAGCGACTGGCAGAAATTTACTTTTAAAAAAAGAATGAAAGGAAATCTAAGATTTTTATGTTTTCAATTTCCTTTCGTACAAATCTCAAAATTGACCAAATTTTCACGCCAGGCTTGTTCTCAAAATAATTGCCGACGTCATCAAATTACCATAAAAATAGTTAGTTGAAAATGTTTTGTGTGTATGATCGTGATTTAATTAAAACTTTCGGGATAAAATTTAAAGTCAAAATAGTTAAAATCAAAATAGAAACCCTCACCGCAGGTGAACTTGAAAACAAGTTATTTTCCCTTAGCTGCCAACAAACTATAAATATGTAGTGTGTGCCAAAATTCAACACTCGATAACCTTAAACTGGACTACATTTATTTCCTAACATGAATAGGGAAACGTAATTAACGTGAGAGATTTCTAAAGATATACATTTAAACATTTCTCAGGATTTTTCAAACACTGTTCCTGATACTTTTACACCAAGAAATTAAGGCTTCTTAACTTGTTTTGTATATTGTTCCATTAAAAAAAAAAAAAACTTTGCCTGAGATATTTTATAAGCTCCGATCGACAATATATGGCTCTTCAAAGATCGTGGCATTTTAAAACCAATTCCAAGTCCACGTGCATTCACCGCTCCCAGTTCCTTCGGGTCATTACCAAGTCAGTCCCCAACCACCTCACGCATTTTTTATGCCGACTGGAACAACATTCAACTGAGACTATGGGCGCCCGATTATAGCCCCACCTCATTCCAGCGCCGGCGACAGGTGGATGGCATTTTTTAAGCCAGCGACTGGGCGACATAATTATCGCGCTGTCAAGTAAACAAGCTGCCAGGCGGATGGGACCGTGGAGACCAAGGAATAAATCAGGAGGCATCTGGTACAAAGAAGCGTCATTGGAGGGAAGGGAAATTGGAAATTACAACCGTCGTACAACCACGTATAACCAAGTCTCCGGTTTCTCTCTCATACAATCGTTGGACTACTTAGCAAGCACTCTATACACTGCAGATAGCTTAACATGACTGAGAAGCGAGAAACAATTGTTCATACACATACTAAACCACATCCGTGTTCATAAAAATATTTATTGGCTCACATAACTTTAAAATTAACCTTCTAAAATAAGTAACGGTGACAAAGAAGGCATGCAAGTGAGTAGGACTGCAAAGCACCAAGCCGAAACGGGTATTTAGAGACTAATAAGTAAGTCAAGTTGTTGGCACGCGCAAATATAACGCGCAGTGATACTGTCACCATCTTACGAACGTTAGGAATATCACTGAATGCTAAATAAACACTGTTGCCTTCTACCGACATATCAAACAATTTAAAAATAAAAAAAGTTAATATATTTATGTAGTTACTTCTGACGCAATATATTTGCAATTTTTTTCGGAACGTAAGAATTCAATATAAAAGAACGTGAGTGTATCTACTACATCGCTGTTAATAACTGTGTGTTTGAATGACCACCATTTCTTTCTATTGGCAGAAACTGGCTTCTGTTAAGGGACCCGCTTACTTGGCACTTGAGCCGAGTTGCAGTGTGTTTGAAATACACGTTTTTTTACAAGAAACTGTTAAATGTGCGTCCAATGTGCTCGTATACGAAAAGTACACAAACAAGGTCTCCTGTTGAGTACTTTCAAAACGTCACGCACGTTAGAAAACACAATTTCAAGGCACTTCAAAATAGCTAACAACGGCTTTTTCAAAGCGTTGTACTCCAAAATATACGAGTCAGATACACACAAAAGTAATCAAAGGCCTTGCATTGAACTTTGCTACAGACTTTCCACCAATAAAATGATGGAGTCACCACAGTCCCATTGGTACATGCAGCACGACTAGATTTCTGCAAATCAGTTCAGAGCCTTGTGCTTAGTGGCGATGGCGCAGTTGATTCTCGATAACAGTGTAGCCCTTATTGCTTCGCTCCCACGCTTCTCGGCCTCAGGCGCGGAAAATAACTCCACGTATGCAGGCGCCTCAACGCACGTTGAAATACATCAGAAGTTTTTTGTTTGACCTCCTTGCTTTCTTCCTGCTCGTCCATGCAACCCGCGCCTTCACCCGCACAGCAGCAGACTTTTCTTACGTCAGCTGACCAACTACGTCTCTCTCAGGACCTGCCCGCTCCCCTGACTCGCAAAAACCCCAGGTGCTCGACTGTTTCGGTAGCACTATATGTAGCACGTAGGAGACGAACTACAAAGTCACTCATGACCTTTCATGCTTAATTTCTTTTGTCTTACCATCTGAAACACTGTCTTCCAAAACCTTGTGACCAGAGTAAGGTCGCTTAGCTCGCTTCAAATAACGCAAACTAAACGGTCGACAAAAATTAAACCAACGAAACTGTAAAATAATATCTACATTTATTTTAAAGGCATGCGTAGCAAACATAATTTTACAAAATTCAGTGACAACCACAGATAGAAAATTAAAAAAAAAAAAGTTACACATTTAACTATAAAAATTGTAAAAACTTTTATGTGTGATTTGCGTGGATATGTCAAGGTATAGCTGATTCGCAGGTAATAGAGCTCTTTCAAAATCCACATTTGAAAAAAAATCATTGTTCTTCAATATTAGTCCCAGATAAGCATTTCGTAAATGAAAGGTATTCTTTAAAAAAAACAGAGTAGAGGCCGTAAAAAAAAACCCTTACCTTAGTGCTACAAAGTTGTTACAAACGATTAACTCAAAGTGATGTAAATATTCTGTAAATAATCACAAATAACTAACGTCTGTATCTTCAACATCAATTTATAATGCCCTAAAACTAATCAAATATTACAATTTAACTGGGAAATTAAATTTAAATTAACGATTGCCAAGTTATTTTAATATATCAGCTACGCAAAAAGAAAAAAAGCCTTACTTATTTATGATAATACGCAGTCAGATCATGAGACAGTTTACAGATCAATCTTATCACAGAAAGCCGAAGTATCGCCTTCTCTGCAGTTTGATGCACATGTATTATTTACTATGTAAAATATATATTTTACGTTATGTATTATATGCATGACTTACATACCGGTAGACATACTTTCTCCTACTTTGAAAATGCAAGTAACCATATTTTGATTAGTCCTTCATATTTTGTCAAATCTATATTAAAATGTTACATGAAAATTTTACATTGTCACTATTTTGGATAGTATAATCAAATTTACATAAAAGTAAAACATTCTTATTAACACCAAATTAAGCCAATATATTTGTATAACAAAATTTCGTGAAAATCAACATATCATTGGCAATATTTAATGCCCATATCAGGTTATTTCCCATACACGAAATTTAGTTTCAATCGGTGTAACACTTAATTGACACTGTACGACATTAAAAAAAGCTGTGTTCTAAAAAATATTGTCACATACGCAAATATGCCCTTTCTCTAGCCAAGAAAGTTCTGTTGTAATCCCTTTGTCAGTTGTTTATAGCGGCACCTCCTCCTTTTAATGTATGTTTATTGTGGTGTTGTATTTTCATGTCATGTGAATAATATTTTTTTAATGCCCTTGCCACACATTTTTGCATGTATGTACTGGTTTCAGAGGGTTGAGGGGGGGGGGGGTTGCCAGTTGTGTTGGCACTCGTTTCATATAAATGTAATTCCATTAATTTCTTTCTTACTTGATATTCCGCCAAATATATTTTTATTATTATTGGAACGTGCTCCAGTTATGCTTGATGTTTTGTTTATTCAATTTGAAGTTGTAAAACCAACTTTATCTTCTGAAAATTGTGTAATGTTTAAATATTTACCTGTTATTTTCTTTTATACTATTTGTTTTTAAAAAAATTTCCTAATGTTTATTAATTATTTACGTACATAATATTGTGTAAATTCTTAATTTCAGTTAGCAAAATGAAAAACGTCATTTGTGTATTATTATATGTCTTTCTCGACTTTCGAGATATGTATCGATTAGTAGCGCGAGATTATGAAGTCCGGAGCATACCTTAGTATATATAGGTTTCCGCTCAGGTTACTTCCTTCATCTTCGCTTTATCACCATACAGCATGTAGTCAGCTCAATATATTATCTTGTGGAATCTTTCATCATCTTGGTAATGAAATAGTATTTTTATCCGCAGTTTTGGCGGTTCCCCGTTTCGCCTGATGATTTAACCTCGTGGCCAATTTTTCATCTTTCTTGGGATGTGAGCCGCACACCAATTCGTGGCGTGGTCGTTTCGAACCATGATTCCACTTCTTTGACCAGCACCGCAGTAATGTCTGTAATGTTTTCGCCATCCAAGTAACCTCTAAATTATTATTTTTTGCCTGCTGCTTGTGCTTGGGAATGCTCCGAACTTTTTGTTTTCTGAAGCGACGTCAGTGGTTTAATTACTAAATATATTTTATTAGAACTGTTCAACTACAAACTTTGTTTTTTTTTTTTCAACTTAATTAAAAGAAATTAATGATGCGACAAAAACATTTTTGTTGTAATGCATAATTTCAAATGAAGAGATCGCGGGTACCCGATGATATAGTCACGCAATATAATAACATAATTTAACAAAAGGAGATTTTAGCTTGTTCACTATTTAGCTGTTCAATACTCACCATATAAAAAACAGAAAATTTTATATGGTTATTGTTTATCTGTTGTTGACAATATAAAACAAAATAACTTTTGTTATAAGACCATTTACAATAATTTTTACTTATTTTTCTTTCTCATTTATTATCATCCATAATAATATAATGTTATAACTGTAATGTTGCGTTGATGACAAAACAAAATGGTTAACTACACCATAAGCGTAATATAAATATGTCACCCACACACACACACCTTTTGTAATAAGTAAAACAGGAGCACACCCATAATTTATGCTTACAGTAGTTAACACTACTCTACACAGGAATCTAGATCCCACTTTCCATTTATGTGCCATCCTTGTATGGCAATGACAGTACCTATGTGTGCTCAAGTTCACGACACGAAGGTGTTACATAATAATACTGAGCATTGGCAAACTTGACAGAATTGCGAGGAAGATCGCTTACTTGTCGGCCCCGAGGGACTTGTTTTTAGCTTGAAACACTGGTCAATCGTGTAGCCTGACATTTTGCAATACCTACAAGAAAGTTGGTTGTCACGTGCAAGAGTATTTGAGAGTGAAGGGAATTTGTCATCCTTCGATTTCTGTGTCTGATCCTTTTGATCCCTATAAACCTCTTGCATTAGAACACACATTTTCTAGTGGTATATTAGAGTATAATAATCGCGTACAATTTCGTATTTTATATCAGCATTTAGAAGTATCTTTTCTCGAAATAGTAGAGCCTACCTTCCGGAAATTGCTAAACAGGACAGAAAGGACAGGGTATTGAGAATCACATCTGAACACACGAAAATTGCTTCATGAACGTATGTCACTATATGCTTTGCTTGGTCGCTAGTGATCCACAAAGATCTAGAAAAAATTTCTAGGGGTATACGTGCAAACACTTACAATTAATGTAAAATATTTACATGGCGTTTATGTCTTTTACTTGAATAAGAAAAGCCACATTCCTTGACTAATCGCTTGCGATTTCTCCCGATGCACGCCAGAAACCCTCAAGCGTCTTTGGCAACTGGGTGTCATATTTTCAATCTTCTCGACGTGGATCACAGATACCACCAGACCCAAGGTGTTGGCGTAACTTCCAGAAATATCCCGCACGTTAAAACTTTGTTACCACATTTTGTTTTCCAAGGATTAAAATGAGATTTATAGTTTGCGCCAGCACCACACTACTAATTTATTGTTAGCTAACAGTATATTTTAGAATTAGTTAAATTTAACGTACAAATAAAAAAATGGAAATCCTACATACGTCCCCCCCCCCCCAGAAAAAATATTTTGCCATGTTAGTGCATTTATTCAGCGTAATATCTTGCGGCGCAGTTACATGTGAAAATTTACAGCGTAAGATATGGCCCAGCAGAAATACGCAAATCCAGTAAAATGTTTTCCTGACAAGTTATTAAAAACAATTATGTAGGGTTGCCCTTGCCTGGTTTTTCTATAGAGGGCGTGCGAATGACGCGTGCTGTACTCTTGCGACAGGCTTCGTAAGATTTAGGTAGGACGCGTGCAGGAAGCATGATACGTGAATACGACTTTTCGGTGTTTATTAAAAATCGAAAGGAACCACAAAAGAGCAGCCAATACTGTCGTGTTGTGAGGTGCAGTACCACGTTGAGAAACAGTCCTTCAGTTATTAAATTGTTACGGTTTCCTACCGATAAGTACCATAGTTTCAGAAGGTTTGGATTGCAAAAGTAAAGCGTGACACCATCGACGGAAAAACATGGACTCCTATTTGCGAAATTTTCTTTGCTCAAACAAAGCAAAACACCGATTACGACTCCTTGCCTCCACAAAAGTTGTA
>NQII01000003.1:3895157-3921505 GCA_002778355.1 Clitarchus hookeri
TATATATAATTTACGCTTTTAGGGATCTTTTCCTAAAAAATTAGTGGAGAAAATATTTTGTTTGAAACGCCTATCTTTAAAATTAACGAACTGAGGCAAAATTTCCTTAGCATGGGATTTCCTATTTAATTTTCGCAGCTGCCAGCCGGTAGGCAGTGTCTTTAAGAGCCGCCCAGATCTCTCCACTCTCCGCTCCATTTGGCAGCTAAAACTGAGACCAAAAACATCTGTTTCAGCAATTTTCACGTCCAGTAAATAATCCTTGGAGCTGAAATGAGAAATTTTAATTTGTCTTTGGGACGAAACGTTCTTAAATTCGTTTCGTGTTCAGACGCAGTTACAAAAAATTCAAAAGTTTTTTAATCACGTGTTTTCTAGCGAACCTCTGCAACGCACTTCGTGCGCCAGACAGGAGGAGTGGAGCCCTGGGTAACTGGAGATAACGCCTATACCTTACTGCCAACAATACACAGAGCATATCAGTATGCGTATCCGTTAAATTACCTGCAATCAGAAACAAGTTTTTTTATTCAAAGTTTCGATTCGAAAAAGGCTGCACAGACAGTAACCTGGCTATAGTCTGCTCGCGGTCCATTTATGACGTACTTGGTTGTTTCCTGAATATTCATGTACCAGAACCATTCTATACTTGTGTTAATATAAAAATACTTTATTATTGGTTAAAATTAACTTTTACGTGTATTTTATCTAGAAATAATATTTCGTTTATAATTAATATGAATAAAACAGTGAGAAAAAAGGTGTGTTGGTAATGCCTAGTAAGAAATAGTTCTTATGCAAACTATTATTACACTGAGTGAGCAGAATATGGTGCGTTTTCCCTCTGGCGTAATTTTCAACACTCAGTTAAGTTTTCTTTGCATGAGACGAAGGAATATCCTGGAAGTGGAACTTAAGCAGGGCTTCAGTATAGTTGGAAGTGAACGTTAATGGCCTATACAGAAGGTTTCTATGGCGTGACACGGCAGGCAATGCAACGCTGCTGACGGCGCGGCTACATGCGCGCGAAATCAGCAGTCGGCCGTCGCGCTTCCGGCAGCCGGCGACGCCGTTTTCATAGCTCAGCTCTGTGCGGCCGCAGCAGCCCACTACGCCGTTCAAACACTGCGCGTTCAACCTGAGAACGTCGACGTGAGCGCGAGAGCTGGCGTTCTGTGTGGTTCGTGATGCTCGCTCATAACAACTCCGCAGGTGGTGCGGCATCTTGGCGTTTTCTTAACATTACAGAAATATTTATATTTTACACCTTAAAAAGGTTTTACCAATCAGGATATGGCAGTAAGTGTTGGCGAAAATTTGTAAAATGCAAATGTGTGATTATTTTTAAGTTTGTATTTATGAATTTAATTCAGAATAAAAAGAGGCTAACAGAAAATTTGAACTGCTGGTTCGGTTCAGTGAGGTTAGGTTAAGTAGTTAGTTACAAAATAAATGTAAAGGAAGTCTTATCGCAAGGATTCACTGCATGTATTAAAGTAGCATCGTGTGAATTGTGAAAAGAAAAATACAGAAGACCAGGTGGTTCCGTGTGAGCGGTCGGGTGTTACTGCGTAACAATTAACGCATATATATATTTTTTATGTAATTCCTCTGTAACGCATGCAGTTCGGAGGCGACTGCAGGCAATGGATCCGTGCTCTAGAGCGCGATCCGGGTTCAGCGCTATATGTGCATTAATCAACTCCAATTTCTTGTTTTTTATTTTTAAAAATTCTTTTTTACAAAAAAAAATGTAATTCACAGAACATTTTATAATACAGGATCCTAAAAGTTTATGGTTTTCAATCTGCCTGTATTATCCCTGAACTTTCCCTGTCACTTGTTTTGGTGACATACAGCAGACTCCAATTCAAGAAGCAGCGGCAGTAAGAAACGACATAAAATAAAGAAATTACAATAAATTGCACAAACGAAAAAAAGAAAATTCCTATCAAAAATTTACAACACTGAAAAGGTTCGCTACATCACATATTGGAGGTTAAGACAGGATGAACCAACGTTATTTATAGGTTGCAAAATATAAGCATATATTTGATTATCAGAGTGTTGTTGGAATAATTATGATTATTCGTCNTATATATTTCAACCCATTTATCGAAAACAAAACAATATCATTCTCTTTTTGTACTGCGAACTTACAATTTCACTTGTTCAGGCAAGCGGTTAAAAAACTTCACTGGTAGGCATAATTCAAAAATTTTAGTGATGAAGCCTGCAAGTTAGACAAAAGATACCTCAGTAAACAACTTTATAGAACACTGCCACTTTGAGTGCAACATACTATATATACACTACGGAAAAAGTAATTAAATGATGAACATTTTGTTTAGTACTAACAAAATACATAATTATTGGCACTGCTTTTCACATATACACCATCCAGGGCAATGTGTAACTGACAAGATAATTGGAGTCCGTGGAGGTCGGGGGTGGATTTACTAGTAAAGTAATAGTATAAAAAATTTTTTTCACTTTCCAATTTATAAAATAAGACCACAGATCTCAAATAATTTCGTAAAAAATAAACTGTTAACATAAAAGAGAACACAATGGATAATAGTAAAACTAACATCTACTAACTAAATCTTTTCTTCAGTTCTACTTGCAGGATTTAAATTAAGAAATTTAAAACCAAATAGAGCACTGAACTGGTAAAAAAAATCATACTCACTAAAGCCACAGCACTTAACAAGCAGTAGGATTTACCTAATCTTAATTTCTCCCTTTGTTTTTGCATTATATAAATTTAAAGTCAATTTCTAAAAAAATGTAAAACAAAAAATACTTGACTGGATAACATGCGATAGCATCAACCATACAAAAAAATACAATAAACGAAGCTACATGCTTCTTTGTTTTCTGTATAGTGTAATGACATACTCCAATTAATGCACTGGGCTGCAACTGGTGCGCACTGGCCTAGTGCCTCGTGTACAGCCCCACTGCACTTGCACTTCCAGAAAGATATTAATTAAAACTATACAAAGCCGCACATATAAGCCTAAAATGGTTAAGCACAACACGAATAAACGTGAGTATACTGTGCATTTTTTAAAAATCAAAATACAATAAAATCTATTTTGCGGTTGTAAAGAAATTTTTAGTTGCACAAATAAGCATTTCCATATCTTTCCCTTGTGCTTAGAATAATCTAAAATGTCCGTCTTTTCCCTTTTTTCCAGTTTGTTGGGTACCCTATTGTAGGATAAACTCGGAAGCAAAACAATTTTTTTTTTTTTAAGAAAGACTCTTTGATTAAACCGGACTTTTGTGGCCGTTTGTCTCGTATAAATTAACCCTATATTATGAGCAGTTATAAAATGGCGGTTCTGCTGCAACTGGCGTCCTGGTGGGGCGCCCATCTTAGATAACCTCACGCAGCAACCTCCTGCTCTGTCATTCCTCGTCAGCAGCGTGATTTTCTCTTTTTTACCTTAATACGCCCACAATTACCCTAATTTCCCTCAAAACCAGAAAAAATTCCCACATAAATTACCCTTACCAAAATTCATATGAGTCACTCGGTCTGAAAATAGCATAACCCCAAATTGTGGCTAATGACTTTTTTGGGGAGAATCTGGAGCGAGGAGTGGAGTGACCCTATAATTCATGCTGTCATTCCATGCCAGCACCAACCATCTTCTCTGAAGAATGATCTAGTTTATTGCCCTGTCATGCAACTTCTCTCATTCCTTCCAGTCTCTCTTCCCCACACCCGTTCTCTCTCGCCTGCTCTATCCCTTGAGGTTTTCTCATATTCCTTCCAGTCTCCTTTATTTTCTCTCGTCGGTGCCGACGCCTCAGTAACGACCACTCTGAAAATTTGGAAATCACTGAAAAAATTATTAGACCTTGGCTTTGTCTACGACGAAGCTGAAGGTGTGGGTTCAAGGTTGCATTAGGTCATGGTTCTTACTATTGTAAGAGGGGCAAATAGATATTCTCAATTGTTCCACGTTTTTTTATTTACAAAATATAACTTTTCTTCATCCCTAAAAATAAGTACATGTATATAATATTTAAAACAAAATAACTTATTACCTTGCCCTGTACAAATGAATTCCTCTTGTAAAGAGAAGTGATGTGTGACTCGGCTGGTCTACCACCCTGGAGCCTGACACGTCTCTCTCGGCGAGTGTATGTGCCATCCCTTTGACTTGTCGAGACCTGCAAGGTGCCCACACCGTCGGTCGACCACCTGGGCCGCCTCGAGATTTTTGTTGCTCACACAATGTCGGACAGGGCGGACACGATCTGCTGATAGTGTTGCGGGTTGTGAGTGTTGGCTGTAATATGAATTTGACAGTTTTATTCCAATCGGTTCGTAAGGAAATCATCTGCTATTCTGCTGTACTAACCAGAGCTGTTGGATCTTGTCTAGAATCGCCTAATGCGACATACAGTGCTCGATGCCTGTGCAATATTCACTGGTTGGTAAGTGCTTGTAACTTTTTTCCTTTACAATTTATTTTTTATATATGTTTGTATCGGCGTGTAGCAGTGTCGACCATGTCGCTCCCGTGTTGCTCAGCTCCGCATAGTATTTTATTTTAGCCGAATGCAATGTACGATGCTTGATGCTCGCACATAATGCGTTTGTTGGTAGTAGAATTCGTGTGCCTCTGCACTGTAGCATAGCTCGGCCAGGAGTGTCCTCATTAGGCCACGTGGGGAGATTAGTTTTCTATTCTGCTGTACTAACCAGGGCTACCTCATCAGTTTTCGGATGCACTGATCTTGTCTAGCATCGACTAACGCGATATACAGTGCTCGACGCTTGTGCACGTGTTGGTCTATTTTCCTTTTATTTCTGCATGCATCAGTGCGTAGCAGCGTCGACCTTATCGCTCCAGCGCTTCACAGCGGACCTCTTGTTGTGGAAGGGGTTGTGGTATATTATCGCATAGCATGTGAAAAAACTGTTAGTTCATCATCGAGCGTGGACAAGAGCAGGTCATTGCTCGTAGCCTCGTAGACCGCAATAATATACTGCAATACGAATAAGGTATTTGTGGACCCTGGTGACTTTTAAGACAACTACAATACCCATTACATCATCGACCTTGGTGTCAACAGTGGGCGTCTATGCTGCTTTAGTGTCGGTATCAAGGAAGCAATTATTGTGTTATTGTGGCAAGGAATTCACGAGAGGATATAATAACCATGTACAAGAAAATTGGTGCCTGGCAACTACACATCCTGTGCGGTTTTCCTGTGATAAATGTGTGGCACAGTTTACAAGGAAAAACAACTTGAGAAGACATGACATGACCTGCAAGATGATATCTCACCACCCATAATTTGCAAGCTAATGGCTAAGGCGAGTACTGACCTAACATCTGGCGACCAACAAGGACTGATGAGAATGTCACCGCAGACAAGCAAAGAAGATATATCTCCGGGTATGGGGATCAAGAAATCAACAGTGTTTGCACCGGCAGTCACGACGATGGCGACTGTGAACTCATCAGATTTGCTATCATTTACGACATATAAATGCATCTACTGCAGCAAACTTTTTAAATTAAGACACCTTGCTTGAAGACACGAAAGTAATATCTGTAAGAAGAACTCTGACCGCACGATGTACTTATGTGATACATGTGGAAATCATCTCTCTATAAAATTTAATTTGGACAGACATATTATGGTATGCTGGTTTGTTGCCAACAATGTATCGGCACTGTAATACTGGTTCTGGTGGCAGACAGAATGACTAGTGTTGACTGTAGTAATTGAAGTGTGATTCAAGCGTGTGAAAATAAATAATATGAGAAAAACTGAACTTGTTGTAACTGAACAAAATTGATGGTTAAAATAAACAAATAATGTGAGTTGCATAATTTAAGCTAGTGGTGTGAGCTGTGAATTAAAAATACCTGCTAGTAATATATAATGAGCAGGTCGTATATAAACCTATAAATAGACTGTCCAGCTCAGTTGTTATTCAGACTGAGAGAGAACAACATCCCAAGTGGAGATGGGAGACACTCCAGAAAGTTACTGGTGTTGTTACTGTACGAAAAATTTTTCTAAAAGCAGTAATGCCCGACATGAGGCTGGTTGCCGTCTCTATATGAAGCAAGTTACTTATCATGTAAAAAGTGCAAATCACAATTTGGACGGTGTGACAACTTAATAACACATCTTACTACATGCACAGGTTTCCTTCAAGTATCATATAGGCAACAAAGTGTATCGCTGGAACCACAAACTTGTGAAATTCCGGTACCTGCTTCATCGAACATTAGTGTGCCATCGTCTGCTTCGGAGCTGGATATGAAGTCCGTGGATATTTCACCGCAGGCCTCAAAATATTCGTGTAACTAATGTGGCAAGACCTTCAACAAAAGTTGTAGGGCATGGCTGCATGAGAGAAATGGGAACTGTTTGAATAAAACAAGACGGGCTTATTTGACCCATGCTGTTTCAAGTGTGGTCGAAAGTTCAGCTGTTACGAAATATCAAACGTTTCGGATAAAATTCGACGTTAGGTATATCACAAACAAGAAAAAATACGCAGTTAGGAATATCACAATCACGTCAAAGCTTGCATGACTCCAGCGCCATGAGCCTGCGAGTGTGCCAGCCTTAGCGAATGCAAACGGATTGGTACTGAAATAATCTGCTTTCCGCTGCATTCTGAAGACATGTTTTTCAACTTATTCATCAGGCGAGGCGAAAGATATTTGCTAATTTCTGGCAGGTGTCAAAACAAAATTTAATAGTCAACTTACAGAATAACTGGAAAACCACGGAACTTTAAAATATAAGATATGGTTGGGGTGCGGCTATACTAAACCAGAACCACACAATAATGAGTTTTGTAAAAAAGCATTCAAGACTTCTAATGTACCTCTGTACAATGTATTGCAAAAATATGTCGTGAGGAAGCAGAAATGTATGTCAAGGGATCTGGTTGGACATTAAATTCTGTGGATAATCTACAGCTGAGAACAAAATTATTTTCGCCACAAACGATAGGCATGTGCTGACTTCCTCGTCCTACCTTAGAAATATGTATACATAAAAGGCTGTAACTATAGATGTAAATAGTTTTGAATCAATTAAAATATGTATTGTAAAAAATTAACATACTTGCAATATTTGTTTTAAAATAACAATCATTGAATATTTGTGCATAGATGTAGGATACCTGATTGTTTCTGTAGTTATGTGTAAACATATTTAAAATATTGAAAATTACTTAATAAACAAGGAAGTGTTTTACAATATAAAAAAATTGTTTTGAATCTGATTTTCATTTTAAATTGTTTTGTAAATTAGAAGTTGTTATATGTATGTCATTTATATAAAAATGTTACTCTGTTAACAATATTTATTACTTTTTTTATTTCAATGAATTTTCCGTACATAGGCACAGAAAAAAAATATTTACAAGATACTTCAGATGATTTGGAAATAAATTTTACATGCTTACAAAGTAAGATATAAAAGACTTAAAAATTCACATATGGGGCTGACACACATGTAGCAGAATATTAATTAAAGTAGACTGTAAAATGTAATTACAAAGTAACCAGCAACATTTTGCAATCGCATTTTGAGAAAACCTGAGTTTGAATCCCGGTCCTAACATCCGGGTAATGGGTTTTCCCAATGTATCCCGAATTCACACAGGGAGAATGATGGGATGGTTCGATACTACAGTTGATGGTCCATTCTATCCATATTCCTGCTTCTCTGAGCAACTTGTTCCGTCTCTAACGACCTCGCTCTCGAGGAGGCATTAAGTCCTATCTATCTTACTACTCGTTTCGCCTACTGGGAACACCTGATAAAACAGCAATTAATTACTATTGCCCTTAAGAATAGTGTAACAAAGAAGCTTGATGTAGCATGCTGATATTTACATGGGTCGTGGGATAACAGCTGAGACAATGCATAACTGGTAAAAAAACAATGTAATTATATAAAGTTCGTTGAAATACTAGCAGGGGCGAGGCTTTGAGCAATATAACAGTTTTAAGTCGTACTGTGACTGGTTAGGGCAGGATACTTCTTCGAATGAAAAGAATTTCTTTAAAAAATATTAGTGGTGTGTTTAATAAATGCTTTGTGACAATAACAAATCTGAGGTAAACATAGAAAGTGCCGTGGATGCAAATAAAATGTATAGTTTTTAAGAATGAACTGGTGGGTTTTATGTGGTAAAAGTTGTTCTGCAGCTTTACCCTACAAATTAGCTAAAATTAAACCATTATCTTAGATGATACATATTTATTTATCCTTAAATCATTATGATAACCCCATGTAATACATGTGGATGGAGAACAAAATTAATGAATTGCGGTAACGGATAAGTTATTAAAATCTTAAAAAAAGTATGCTGACTAAATATTAGAAATTGGGACTATTTTTAAATAATAAATGTTATGCAAAAATTGGTTTTCGTTTTGTCTTCAAAAATGTTATTTTAAAAAAGTATGTTCAGCACTTACCTCAAACACATCTAGCAGCAGAGTTCACTCGGCTAGCAAGATATCGTTTGCTCGTTTCTGCTGGCCATCAGAACTGTGGCATGCCTAGTGCGAATTGTGGTGGGAGGTGCCTCAACCAGGACTTCAGCGCCATGTTGGCTGCGGTGACCGACTCCATTTCATTCGTGTCTTATGCTGCAGCGAGATCGGACGTGCGCGTTTTCTTCTTGATGTTTTTAATAAACTATGCGAGTACAACATTTTAGCATACTCCACACTAGCTTTAGTATGCATGCATGCTACACATGGAGGGAATGAATATGTGTTAGAAGGTCTGTTAGTGTCCTGGGTTCGTTAACTTATAAGAACTAGTGACGCGGCACAGAAATGTTTTTGCTTGTAGAATAAAAGTATGACTAACGTTGTCCTGCATTCAAATATTTGATTGGTACATGTATTATTTTCGACATATTTATTTCGTTTCCGTAAGAGGTTTCCTTTTTAAAAACCGGGTAGGTTCGCATGCTTGTTATACACGAGAATTTCGTAAATGGTTGTAGTGAAGGGAAAAAAAAACATTAGCAATACTCAAGACTTAGTTAGGGTTCGATACACATTCGGGTAGAGAACATTGTGTCCGAATATTTGGAAGAGTTAAACCACGCGCTGCAACAAGTGATTTTAATTTTAATATTGTGAATAAAATGTTGTTATTAATTTTTAATTATATTTCTTCTCTAGTGCTTACAATATAATTCTTTTCATAGTATCGTAGTAACTAGTGCCTACTCGCACACGAATTGTATGCGTATGAAGGGTAGGTTCGTGATTTTTAAATACAAGGTAAACAAGCTAAACATAACTTTTGCTGCTTTTTTAAGGAAGAACTAATACATTTTACCGGCTATAGTAAGAGATCTGGGGTGGTGCATAATAGCAGACGTCTTTCAGTGCCGACGATTGTAACGTGAAGTAGGGGTGGAGCAGTGGTTGAATTAAATGGCAGGGGAAATGGGACCATGCCGAGAAAACCTACCTATCAACAAAATCCACTATGTGCGAAAATCGGCAGTGACCCCACCAGGAACCTAATCTAGTTCATTGTGGTAGGGGGTTGTGTAGTCTATGGGCTATAAGGAAGTTATACTTTCGTCGGCATATAGTAGTCTATAGTTGTAAAGAGAAGAAGGTGAAATGGTTACATTACTCATGTTTAAATTTGATTTGAAAAAATATACCAAATTTACGAATATGGCTATATTAATTATGCAGCAAAAGTGAAATGGTGTAAATTTAAATCTCTGCTCATAATAAAAGAATATAAGACCATTTATGCACATATTGCTTGCCAATTTTTTAATGTCCTCTGCTCATGATAAAAGAATATAAGACCATTTATGCACATATTGTTTGCCAATTTTTTAATGTCAGGTTTCCTTTTCGCAAATTTACCTGCCATATCATCATGAAAAGTAGGTCGGGTGGTAAATATAGTTGACCCATTATAAATTACTTCCACAAGTCTTCGCAGTGGCAGCTTCCGAATCGGTGGGGCTTTGTTTTCCAGTATTAATTCTTTTCCCCTGATGCCACCACAGTGGTCGGAGAAGTGTCTTCCATACTGCCGGGGAAAATATTGAGTATACATTCCATTAAAATAATATGAATATTTATCACTTTCTAACAATAACTCGCATGCAATTTTCTTGTCGCAGATATCAAAATACGGCATTAGAACAGTTTAAATTTATATGGTGAGACAAAGGACATCAGCAGTTGTATTGGTAGTAAGCACAAAAATATGTTTATGACAGTTGTTAAGTTAAAGTGATCCTTATCCCTGTATCTTAGCATAGTGTACAAGAGTGCCACACACGATTCTCGAATGTGAGCAACTGTCGTGTTAGCTAGAGAATAGCCAAGTTGGATGGGGCTTGTTTAGATCCCATGTCCTTAAGGGATTCTCATAAATAATGGCCAAATCTGCTGGTGCTTGGGTGACAAACAGAATCTAGCACTAGTTCTAGATTTATCTTAGCATGGCATGTGCCTACTTATGAATTGAATGTTTAGGCATGTGAGATATACAGTTGCATAAAATGGTTCGCTGGCTATGTTAATAAGAGGGCTTATGACATATTATATGAATTCGGCAGCTATAACTTCAACAGTTCCAAAACGTTGATCAACTATGCTTGTAAGAAGGCTAAAAGCATAATGGACTGATAGATTGATCGAAGTCGGGATCGATGCCTTCAGTATGAATTTAATAACTATAGCTTCAGTGGATAGAAAATGGGAGTCAAATATGCTTATAAGATGGGTTAAGGCTTAATTTACTTTTCGTTGTTGGGGGTGATGTCTATATTTGAATTTGGTGGCTGTATCTTAAACATGTAGGAAATGACTTCCAACTATGTTTATAAAAGGCTTAACGCATAATTGACCCTACCACCCTCACCGACATCAGGAACTATGCATATGACATGACTTTCATGACTGTTGCTTTAGCAGATAGAGATGGCAGACCTCTATGCTTATAGGAAGACTTAAGGCATAATTGACCTCTCTGTGCTGTTCAGTGTCGGGAGTGATGTCTGCTATATGAATTTGGTGGCCATATCTTTGGCAAATGGTAGCCAAATATGCTTACAAGAAGGTTTAAGGCATAATTGACCCTGCGATCATTTTCGTCATCGCAGGTGGTGTATTAAAAAGTACGGTAATAACAGTCTACTATGCTTATAAGATTGTTTAAGTCATAATTGCCCCTGCATTCCTTTTCGTCGTTGGGGGTAATGTCCATGTTATAAATTTGGTGGCTATAGCTTCAACAGTTCGGAAATTATGACTAACTCTGCTTATAAATGGGCCTAAGGGATGCTTGACACGACCACCCTCATCGACATCAAGAGCGTTGTCTATGATATGAATTTGATGACTATAGCTTTAACAGTTCGGAAATTATGACCAACTATGCTTATAAAAGGACTTAAGGCATAACTGACCCAACCACTATTATCGGCATCGGGGGCGATGATACAATATGAATTTGATGACTATAGCTTCAACACTTCAGAAATTATAGCTGACTATGCTTATAAGATGGGTTAAGGCATAATTGACCATCCTGTCCTTTTCTTCATTGGGGTGATGTCTTATTATATGAATTTGGTGGCTGTATCAACAGTTTGAAAATGGAAGTCAACTATTCTTATAATAGGGGTTATGGCATAATGAGCCATTCCACATTTATCAGTGCTAGGAGCAGTACCTACAGTCCGAATTCGGGGACTATAACAAATGGTTCGTAAATTATGGCCAAATATGCTTTAAGTTCGTAGGGTCGGATATAGACATACTGCACTTAAAATATGTCCTGTGGTAAGGTAACCAATGTGTTGTACTTGAGGCTCAGACTGGTTACATAATTAATTCATAAAATAAAAAAATCGTTCCTAAGCATTCTAAATTCAATATGGCGTCGAAAACGTGCTAATAATCCAAGTTCATAATGTAAATTTTGTATATACTTTAAAACACAAGTCCGAAAATACTTGGTATATTTATAATACTTTTTTATGCTTATAGAATCCAATATGATGGCCATGTCACATAATTTTCTGACTAAAATATTCTTATCTGTCTAAAAAAATACGAATCTGTAGACATGTCACTCAATACACTTGTTTGTAAACGTTAAATAAAAATACATTAAATGAAATGCATAACTTTTATTTTATAAAATTATGCATTTACAAATCGATGGTTGTGACAACATATTCTATTTATCCTTGAAAATAAGAGTCCATACACATGTTGCTTGATACATTTATATCTGTAAATTTTAGAAATTAAATAAAAATATTATATATATATTAAATTTAATATTTAATTTTTTATAGCCCATCGAATTCAAGATGACTTCTCACTCTTCAGGCCCAAAATGGAGTAACTGAGGCAAATTGAGGAGCACTACTAATTTTAGCTAAATAAGGCTATTAATGTAGCAGTTCCACATCGTAGGGATTTTTTTTAGGAACTGTCAATATGGCGGACATGCGGCTGCTGTGACGGGAAAGCAAAAAATAAATTTACGAGAAACTTCTACTACTATTGAGGATAAATTATAGGCGTTTCGAGGGGGGGGGGGACGAGGAATTCGAGGAGAAAACAGTACATTTTAAAGGGAAAATAGGGAATTTTGAGAGAAAAAAGGAGAAAACAAGATGGTGACGAAAAACAATATGGCGGGCAGAAACAATACGACAACCGGAAACAAGATGGCTAACAGCTCAATGTCACGGACATTAAAAAATGGCGGAAATCCAAGATGGTGGCAGATCCGCAGCCCCCAGCCCTTGCCACCAAAACCCCTTTTTCTATCTACTTGTACATAAAATTGTTTTTATGTGTGTTGAATTAACAACAACGAATAAGTAGAAAAAATATTTCTATATATAATTTACAAAAAAAAAAATACACTTTGCCAGCACTGGAACTAGAATCCACGCCCCTTGTTTTACCAGCACGCACCTTTAACCACAAGTCCAAATTTACTTACATGATAAGTACATATTTTTATAGTAAATATAGCTTCAAGTATCTACAAAATATCAGGGAAGTTATTTGATTAAGAAGAATACGTTTATTTCATTTTAAGAGTTCTGTTGTTGAGTTGAGAGATTTAGACGGCTCTTAACAACGAGGTCTTGAGAGCCGATATAACAGTTCTGTTTAGCTAGGAAACATGAACAGTTCATGAGTAATACGGTCACGTTTTATTAAAATTGCCGTTTTATTATGATTATTTGAGTTGTTTTAAGTGTTTCACGTTATTCAAACTTGCAATACATTTCTTTTTGCACGCAACTACTCTTTATATCACCCATAGTTTTTGCACAAACAGCTATATACGATTTTACGTTGATGAGTGTCCGCCATTTTGATCAAGCTCGTAGATACGGGTCAGTATAGTACAAACATTCCTTGAGGTATATTAACACGGCCCTTGTAGTTTTACAAGAGAAATATTTGTACTGTTACTAGCATTTGTAAAATTACAAACAATTTCTTAGTAAAAATTAAAAAAAAATTTTACCGTGTAGTATCAAAATAATAGCGGTAATAATAACCTTCACAGGGTGGCTAACAATAGCCTTATAACAAGTTCCCTTACATTTTCTTGCTTTTTCAGGTATTTTGTTATATTCCCCTAACCAACACACACATTAAAAAACAGAAATATTTTTATGTAGTTACCTATATTACTACACTTTTTTTATGGGTGGCTTTCTAGGGATACTTTTTCTATGCAGTAATAAATATTTATATAATAATGAAAAAAGTATAAGCAAATATGGCATGTGGAAAAAGGCGACACACAGGTTAAATGCTAGCGTTCTCAGAGAAAGAAGAGAAGAAAATACAAAGACAATAAAGTGTATTAATATTATGAGAAAGACTTTATTTTCAGTGAATACTCTATTTGCAAAAACTTACAATTGCAACTATAATCATAATTTCTACAATGTCAATTCTTGCTGTATCAACAAAAAAAGTTCAGGCAATAAACTATGCATAGTAATAGTTATGATTACACATACAGCAACTAAACTGCCCCAAGGCTCATAGATCTTCCTACAATGGTGGAATAAACGAAAATAATAGTACAATTCATGAAATGGCATGTAGAAGAAATGCTACAACCCAATAATTCTTTACTTATTAAATATATTTATAATTATTGTAACTTAATTCCCTGACATCGCACATATTCCCTGATTTTTCCATATTTACCAGGGTTTCCCTTATGCTGGCAACCCTGGCCTTCATTACTGAATCGAATAAATCCAGACGTTGGAAGATTACGGAATTGCATTAACAATGGCCTGAAAAATGGACGGAAAGCAACGCGAGGGAAATTGCCTTCGGTGATGTCGTTAAAGATAGAACCAAATACCCTCCGATTGTGCCAGGAATGCTATCGTATTACCAACATGCTCGATATAAGACTTAAGAGGTAGCAGGTCCACATGTAGCGCAACCAGATTTGCATGCATATAGAATCACTGAAAGATAGGTTGTGCACAAATATATCTGTTTCAGATTTACAACAGGTAGTTTTACATGCAGACACAATCGCGGAAATTTAGATTATGCACAAACACATCTGTTTCACTTTTTCTATGTTAGAATATCCAAGAAATATTACACCAATATATGTATATCGGCGCATAGCCGTTTAAAAATATGGCAAGGACAAAGATAGAATTGGTTCCTATAATAGACACACCAAAAAAGAATAAATTTAGTTAGACTTTGGGTTATTTTACACAACTATTCAAAGGAATTTAGAGGAAAATAAAATATATCTACTTAAAACCCACGCACGTGTGCAAAATCGCAGTTCGAATTACGCTTGCCAATAAAATTACATGGTTAATGTCAGCAGCTGGAAATTGCATGAATATTTGACCTACCGAGTCCTGAATTGATTGATACATGGTACACTAAGTGCTATTGTGAAGTAGCAAATAAATATGGAGACACTACTCGCGAGGAAGTCTGATGAGAAAAACAAAACGCATCAATATTAAATATAGTAAGTATTTTTCCTACTTTTTCCCCCGCCTATTGTGTGATAGTATGATACATTTGAAAGTGTGTCTAAAGGGTCCAATTTATTTTCCAGGAAAAATTCCTATAATGAGATAAGCGATACTGAACATGGAAGTACTAGTTTTGAACGGGTGCATCAATACTTTTAGTTTAATATTAAATCTCATAAGCCTCTTACTACGAATACGGGAATAAGATAAATTATCTGACCCCGAACAACATGGTGGCTGTGATGTGTTCGACGTGTTGAGACATCGCCTCGCTTCGAAGAGGTTTAAATATGCTGCATAATGCACCTACACCTCTGCGAAATTAAAATGACAAATTAAATGCATTAATAAGATGGCAGTTCTGAATTCCTTCCAGTCGCCTGCCGGTCGTCATATACCATACCCAAGCACAAACAACTTAAACCCCCAGCTTTGATTCATCCAGTCTGTATGACATCGTAATAGGTTTTTTTAGAAGAGTCCTTGGATACATAAATTTGTACAGTTTTGCTACAAAATTTACTATTACTGAACTAAAGACGTAACTGAAATATAAAATTTTCCAATATTGTAACATATTTTATTAATAACATTTTAAATTATAAACTCCTACTTGCTCTTACAGCTCAACTGATTAAACCACTATCCCTACTACAATGTAAGTAGAGGCCGAATCTTACTGGAGACCTTCCGCAAGTTTTCTGTGTTACAGAAATTAATACATAGTGGCGAGGGATTATCTTAAAGCAAGACTAGACATACATATCACACATAAACACACACGTATACATCGTGATATTTTGACAAGTCGCACTGNAGGGGGGGGGGGGCCTTGCTGCTATGACCTTCCAACTGCCGCGTTAGAAATGCAGAAAGGGTGTTTATAATAGTTAATATTTACTAAAAATACCTATCTGTCACACCAGTTATTTCACCCGAGACCCGACAAGGTACCATGCCCGAACTTGTCCAAGCGGCGAAATACTGATTTATCCCCTCCATTTGAGATCATTTGTCGCACGAGTGAGTTAGTATGCAAGAAGTCCTCAGGCTTAAGCAAGGCAGTTAACGTAACCATTCCCTACATTTACCAAAAAAAAAAAACAAGCCAAGAATTTTCTGCGCCGAAAACCTTCCGTTATCTAATTAATTAGCCAAGTCAGCTCAGTAAGCAATGCTTGATTCTACGAATCCCGATGGCAGAACAATGAAAGTGGCGGACCCAGCGAATTGTCTGACACTCGCAATAAATTATTAATTGAACGAGCATCCTTTATAAAAAAAAACGACTTCCGTTTTGTCCTGCACAATCCTCCGTGCTCAACACGCGCCTTTGTCACCGGTTTTAATATGGCGGCCTGACAGGAAACGCAGCGTGACGTAGAAATGCGCAACGTAATTTGACTTCTGCACACGTTAGGAATACCAAATCGGCAAAACCATAGCTAACCGATTAACGTGTATGGACCTAATACCACGTCACGTACGTAGTTGTGCTTCAACATCGACGCCTTATTTTGAGAAGACTGTCCATTTAGGCAGGGCGTAATATTCGAAGACTCGACCTCAGTATGCATAACTGAAATCTTACATACAAAACTGTATTACAGAGAAGTCTGTGCAAGGTACGCTGTACAAGCATGCAGTAAATACATTACAAAGTGGTCGATAACGAATGGGACCTAACCTTACATTAGGCTCAGCGTAGAATGTTTAAGCAGAAAATTACTTAGATTATTTTTCAAACAATCTAAGTAACGAATCGGATCAAATTCCCAGAACGGCAGTAAATAGCGCTGAGCCATCCCTTGTTCGACTCTCTTACTTCACAGCACCGTATTTAGCACAATAATTAAAACCTACATTCAAGGATCGCTGTAAACATTCTAAGCGCTTAATAGGTATCAAGTGTCCGATGTACTTCCCACTTGATTTTGTGTAAGAAATTAGCTCACGAAGTTTGTCGGTCGAATTCCACGCCAACCATATATATTTTATAACTGCAGTGAATTTATCATAGTGTAGTTTCTTATTTGCTTGGACACAGCACGGTACAGGAATAGGGTTTGTGAAACATGTTTTTAGTGTGTTTCGGAAACAGTTTGTAAACAATTAACGAACTGTTTGGAAACATGAAACCGTTTTCACACGTATTTAAAAGTGTAGACGAGGCTTAAGGCTTGCCTAGCACTTGCGACTTGAGCACCCGTCTCCCGAACTGTTGTCTCGCTAGTATTAACACACGATCATTTCGCTGGAACTGAAATGCCCTCTGCGCTGCTCTGGGTTGTATACTTGAGTCACTTCTCTGGAGAGATACTCTCCAGAAAATTCTTCCATCTTCAACACTTGACAAAGCTTAATGTGTGCTTGTCTGGAAGATTTTTGGATATACATGTGCCCGACGGCTTTCTTGTCGAGATTTCGTTGCGGAATCGGCCAGCCTGTAGCAGTCACGCAACGCGCCAAGTAATCCGCTTCCTCCAACCAGCCAGGGCCGGATTTAGGGAAGGACAACATGGGCTGAATCCCTTGGGGCCTCAACATACGAGGACATCCACAATATTGCTGTTTTTTTTTTTGCAAATTATTCCTTTAATGAACTATTTTATTTATTACGTTAACGAATACTTTATTTCAGAATATACAAACATTTTAAATCACGTTGATCGATCGTAAACCGCTGTTTTGTTTACATACGAGCGCGAACCGGGGAAAAAAAAAACAATTAACCAGCTAACATGAACGTTGCATCAGCCAGGCGATGATGTCAAAGAGTAAGAAACATATGTGTTAGAAACGTGTGTGTTAGAATCACGACACATTTTATTCTTATTTATATACAGCAAAAATAAATTGAATGACACGTAACAATTTTTAACTTTACGACTAGTAAGATGTTAAAACATGGAACTACTTCTCGTAGTTCGCTGCCAACTAACTGTGAGTATCGCGGTCATTGCTTACCTTAAAATATACGCAGTTATGGGCAGTGATTTTTTTTCAGAGGTTGATTTCAAAAGTGCTCACTTTATCGCGAACCACCAATATTTACTTGTACTTCTGTAGTCTAAGGTTTATGGACAGTAGAGACTTATAACGGGCTTAACATTCAGCAGTAAGCCCCTACGATGATACTAAGAATTTTTGTGCGCTTATAAATGCCTGCGCGAAGGTAATATACCGCACAGTTGACAGTGCAATGCTGCAGATATGCAAGTTTGGCTACGTGATATTCTGCTCTTTTTAAAAGTAACTAACTTTTAAATAGACCAGCAAACGTCAAGAAAGTGCACAAAACACTACAAAAATGTCCGTGCTTTCAGACGCTATCAACGCTACAAAACACGAGGCAAATGAATAGGAATATTCACGTTACCACTTTCACTTTAAAAATACATAACGTGGACAACATTCTTTTACAGTTACGATTCGGATTGGCCATCATTGATCGTGCATAGCCTGCATTTGCGAAGCACTGGTAGCCAGGCATAGTCATTACGTTTCCGGCTGCAATGGGGACACCTGCGGTAAGGACTTCTACTGTTCGCACTGGAGTGTCGTACGTACGTGGCCGCATACATTCCACAGGCAGAAACGAAATGACTTTAAGGCTGTTGCCTGGTTTGAAAGCAGTGAGAATTTGGCATAGGAAAATATGTGTTAATAAAATTCAGTTTTTTTGGCGTTTCTGTTAAAGATAGATATACACGACCCAGGACTTTTTTGAGCAGAAAAGTACGTGCTACTTTTCTATCGAAGCCTTTTCTAACATTATGTATAGCCTGTTTCCTGGAAAAACCAGAAAACTTAATAATTAAATTAAAAAATACCGAAAACCAAACTGTTATATTTAAGTCGATACAGAGCTTGAGTGTACCATTTCTCACACTTAGGTTTTTGTTTAAAGATTAAATCTTCAAAATTTACTTTAAAAAAATGATTTGCATTATAATGTATTTCCCCATACCAAATTATCACTGTTTTCAAACCAGGCAACAGCCTTAAGGCTGTCGCCTAGTAAGATATGTGTGTGTGTGTGTGTGCTCGCGCGCGCGCGCGCACGTGTGTGTAGCAAAAATCGATGAAGCGCTACGGGCGACGCTGACCTGCGTATGCAAAGCGATTATCGCATCTACGCTCAACTGGCGTGGAGTCTAAGTCGGCGACTCGCCTAAATGTGACTAAGCAGCCGCCTTATAATTCTACTGCTCGCTACTCTGTAGCAAAGTCCAATGCATGCCTATATTGTAGTTTCGCATGCATCCGGTTCGTATATTTTGAGATACAGCAGTCTCAAAAGCTATGCTGGAGGGCATGAAAATAATGTTTCCAATGCGCGTAATGCCTTAAAAGTACCATACCGTCATCGCTTGGAATCTACTTTCTTTTCGGAGGTAAAACTATTGGGAGTAAGCTTAGTAGTTTAGTCAAAAAACGCATTTTCACACATGCGTCGCACTAGAAGCACCAGGTATGCGACCATCTTAACGTGTTCAGACCCAGTGTACACAATTGTGTATATGACGTACGTGTAGGTATTTTTTTTAGTCTGTACTGCACACTGCGATGCTCAGTGACCAATGACCTTACCTGTGGGTAAATGATTCGCAAACAGTTATACTGGTCTAGGTCATAATTGGTTCATATAACTGTAGCCGAACACACAGTGTACAGTTCATTGGCTGTGACAACGAAACAAGTGTTGTGTCGACTTACGTACAGCCCGCATCATAAAATGTTTTGTTTGCAACACCTTAAAGCTTAAATTAAAGTGGGGTATGAAAGTGTGAAGTCTGGTGAGGATGGCGGCCAGGTGATAGATCCGCCGCTCGCGTTCTCTCCTCAAAGAACCCGCAATGTTAAAAAGAAACCCTTCATTTTACGGAAAAAGTGCTGGTAAAAATTTATCCAGAGGTGTCCGTAAACCATCCGTAAAATTACGCACACCTTGATTTACAAAAACTTACCTTCCGTAAATTTCACAAACTTCCCGTGATTTCACGGAATCTCTTCGTTAATTTCCTAGTTAGTATTCTGTAACTCAAATTCAAAATAAAAATAAATAATGAAAAAAGTCTTCAGTTTTCATTATGTGGGTGTTCTATTGTGTATAACAAAGATATATAAAAAAAGTTGAAATATTTTATACTAGAGTAAGATTTCAACCAGTCAAAAAATTTCAAGTTCACAATCCTAACCACTCACCTACAACCTTTACGAAATGTGAGTGGTATAACTTTAGTATTTCTAGTGCAGTCACAGAAGCAACTTTTTAAGTTTCTACTTAAATTAGTGTATTTAAAGTGTTTCTAAATGTTACAAACGCTTGATGCTACGTTTTAAGGTTTAAAAGGATAGTTATTTGTGGCGTGGATAACCTAACTGCCACAGCAACGATAATTTTTAGATTACAGTGGCAAAGAAAGCTTCGTGCAGACTCGGCATTGTTCGTCCCCGAAACCCGAAGCTATAGAAAATACGGAGACTTTCCGTGTTTCGTATTTTCGGACTTAACTCCGTTTCTCGTTATTACGGACTGCGTTTCCGTATATTTACTGTACATTTCCGTAGAAATTTCCGTATATTTACGGAAAATTTTAAGTGTGCCACTGAGGAAACTGCACATAGCAGTGTGGGCCGTGGGGGTCTTAACCCACTGCGGTAACTACGCCCAATGCAATTGCAATAACCGCCACGGACTCCCGCAAATACTTATACCAGAGTTCCTTGTTTACCATAATTTACGTTCCATCTCTGAGAATAACAGTTGAATTGAGTTTATATAATTTAAGGTATCTATTTGGGATGATGCAATTATCACTAGACAATGAAGGCTACGAAGGGTGACTACGAGGAAGACTATTCTGAAAAACGAACATCTACCTGCTTTTCAACACGATCACAAGAATAGGTAGTAAGTAACCACACGAAGCACAGAGTATTATATTTGTTATCAGTAACGACCATTAAATTTGATTTATCAAGGATGCAATACATACTTAAGTTAAGTTCAGTTTTTTTATGAGTTAAGTTGGTTAATTAGAAATTATTTCTTTTACCTTTTAACTTAAACAAATATGTATAATGTTAACCTTAATAAAGTGATTCATAGTTTATTATGTAGGATAAGTGGCAGTAAATTAACAACTTTTTAAGGCTGAAACGAAATAATCGCAGCAGACTAACATTAATAACATTTGGGAATTGATAAATATACGTTCTTTGTCGTTACAGGATTTTTAAAAAATGAATGCGGAGGAAAAGTTTGCCCACCAAGTACTCCTGCATTCGCCAATTGTGGACGTAAAAGCCGCAGAGGTCTGGTATTGAAAAATGAACTTTGATAGGAAGTATTCGCACGTCGGCTTGTGTGTTGAATACCAAACGGTTGCGAGTAGCAGCAACTAATGACACCAATATTAGATGATATTTTTGGTAGTACATACGGCTTTGCAACGTACTGCACGCACCTAAAGCATAACTTCTTAAACGAAACCTAGCGGACACACATTTTCATATGCAAATGTACACATCTGCGCAGTTCTACAGTACAAGAGCTTTTTTTATACAAATAAAAATGTATTCGAGACAAATAAAAAAAATTCTGCGAAAAATCTTTTTATAATTAAAAATAATATATCTACCTTTGCAATGCAATTAAATCAGTTGGATAGGTGTGACAACTATGTACATTTGTAGATGACTATTAATTGTTTATTATAATTCCATACATTTTTATATGATGTTTTATTGGATTTGACGTATGTATTGAACTTATAGGCCTTATGTAATTCAAATATTGTTGTTTTAAATGTACTTTTTCTATTTATTAATATTGCAATTGCAATCATTTGTATATGTGTTGAAAATGTTCTTGTTTAATTAATCCGTTACAATTAGTTATTTATTTGTATATGTATTGTTGTGCTTTTGTATGTGTTTTTAATGTGATATTTTCAATACCCCATTGTTCTTTGAAGATGTGAGGGGTTTCTGGAGTATACCTTAAATATAACAATAAAATTAATTACACATATGCATAATCAAACACTGAGTCGCACAAGCTAAGCTCGAGTACAACTGGAAATCGTTTTGACATAAATGTTACGCTAAGACAGAAAATGATCACCAGGGACACGCTGGAATTGTGATAGCAGCACTACCCACTGCTACTTTCACTAGTCCTTGCCTCACACACTCAACTGGCAAGACCGTTCCCTACTAATTCGGTATATAGTACGCTTGGCAGTTTAACGAACTGGTCTTTCACTACTGCGACGGTCAATTCAATTACAGGCTATTCACGGTAAAGAGAGCACTTTTGAAAGCTCTCTCATTAGGAATATTATTCAAAAAATAGTTTTTATTTTATCCTGAGACGTTAATTTCCGAGTGCGGTGGAATATAAACACTGTTTTATTACATGGCAATATTTATTTTAAAAAGGTGGTTCAAGGATAAAAAAAATGGCTGAATGGAAAAAGGAACTAGGGCCTCAAAAGTGTTCACTGTACCGTGAACAGCCTATACAAATATTTTAATGTCTTGGAGTCTTAAAAAATTAGACTGTTGTTTATTTTACGTGTTTTTTTTTTTTTTTTATGATTTTGAGTTTTCCTTGTATTGCAAGTACCATATCGACATGAATTCCATTTTTAGGCGACTTTTCATCAGTAGAACCTAGTGGGTTCTGAAATAATCTCGTCGTCGCGCGATCCACATTTTGCCGAGAGCGTACAATCCGACAGCGGAAGACGGCTGGCTGTAGTGGAGGTGTTTTGCTGGTGGCGACGCATGTTTACGGCGCAGGTAGTACAGGCGTCGTTGCCGGATCTCTGGCAGCGGCTCCAGGCTTCCAGCGCGACCCAAGGTCGGCGGCGTGCCTGGGATAGGCTAGGCCGACTAGCTGCGCCAGGCCGTGTGCATGCCATCAGCTCGAGCACTAGAGAGAGGCGCTGGGGGGCGCCGTCTCATTCCTCCCGGCACTACGAATTATCACCGAAGATAGGTTCCACGCTCGTATGGGCTGTTCACGGTAGAGCGACCACTTTTGAAATCAACACTTGAAAAAGTTCACTGCCACACACACTTGTAAAAATGCCGTTCAAGATAAACTGAGCACTTTTGAATTCAACAATAAGAAAAATTCACTGTTCCTACCTGCATATATTTTAATGGACGCGCTGAGTGGCAGGCGCCCAGTAAAGTTGGTAACGACGGAGGGACAGTAGTTCCATGTCCTAACGTCGAATTAAAAGTGTTAAGTAACCGTTAGTGACAACTTAAATTTATTTATTTTGTTTTCATTTTTTTTAATTCATATACGTGTAAAAATTAGTACATTTGTAAAATATTTACATTCTGGTAATTTTTCAGGTTTACTTGATCGACGCACCAATAGAATGAGACACATGGCAGTGTTAATTTTACATAACGCGGAAGAATACACAAGTGCATATAAGTATATTTTAAGCAGGGCTTTCAAAAGTGCTAGTTTACCGCGAACAGCATATAACGTTACTTCTAATACAGATTGGGAAGATCAATGTTGAAAGTTAGGCAGCGGGAAAATTTTCGCCACTAGATAAGCGGTACTGTCGGCAAGGTACCAGACTTTCTCTATTTTCTACGTTAAAAACAGTATAATTGTAATAATCATAAATCAAATATAAAATAACTTAGTAACTAAGTAAAATATTTGTCTTTCATTATTCACGTAGTTTAAAAGTTTAATTAAAAGTTGGCTTTTTGAACACTGCGCGCCTGGCGGCGGAAATTTTCCCTGTGCCAAATTCTCCCATAATAAATCACGTTTTGCTACTAACCTGAGTAAAATATACCTCAACACTGACATGCGGGCTCCCTGTCAATTTGGCAAAGAATTAAGAAGAGGTTTCCAAGTCTTGAAGTTGTATGTTGAGAGTAATGTTTACATTTATGACAAATCAATTTTTTTTCCCCCTGTTTTATACACACTGGAGCACGAAACGATATTAAATGACACATTTCAGTTCCCAGCAATTTCACGTTTTCACGTGACAGATGCCTGGATAAAGTCATTAGGCATCAGGCAATGTAAATGTTACGTGTGGCGTAATGATACAAAATTAAGATAAAAACAGAACTTTAACAGGGCTTTGGAAAGTACTCACTTAACCGTGAACAGCCTATACAACTTCGTAATTTAAAAAAGTTGTTGCACATTCTTGGGTTACATATTTTAATTCTGATGTTGGTAGCACAACCTCCTTTCCCTTTGTGTATGTAGCTTTCACACCTGTTTGTTCGAGCTACATGTATTTTCACAAACAATTACGAAAACAGTGTGTATAACGCACCGTTTTACTTCCATGACGACTTTATGTTATCTCAAAAGCACCTTTTGTACGAAATATCTGCGGAAACACGACGCAATCTATTATATTAGTAAAAAAAACGTAGACCATTCTTAAAATAAACAAT
Source organism: Clitarchus hookeri (assembly GCA_002778355.1). NCBI lineage: Eukaryota > Metazoa > Arthropoda > Insecta > Phasmatodea > Phasmatidae > Clitarchus > Clitarchus hookeri. The sequence goes on from NQII01000003.1 coordinate 3,919,696, forward strand.
AAAATGCAGGCCAGCGACGTAATGCGCCTTGTATGCCAACATAAAGTGAATTGTGTAGTTTACTGTGTTTTCTAAAGTTAGCAGTACAGTAGAACCTACTTCGGCACACAAATTAATAAGATGAGGTTCTCTTGCTATGCTGTTCAGTTGCAAAATGTCCTGGGCACATTCTGACACACGCGCCGGATACCACTTTCATTAGCGCACACTGTGGAAAGTGCACCTGTTACGAACATTTGCTTGCGCTGTAAAACGGCGAAGAAATTTTCGGATAATCGGTACCCATCCTTTGTGACCAAGAGAAGGTTCTCCAACTAAGAATAGTAACTATGTATAAAAAAACTACGTTATTTATAAAACAAATGAATTTTGCTACTATTTGTGTCGATCTCCATTTTGCAAATACCGAACAGAACTCAAGTTAGAAAGGGACTCCTCTCCGGTGGCGAACAGTTCACAGGAAGAAGCGCAAGGGAGATATTTGCCTCTACGTAGAAGAGAAAAAAAGTCGCTGATCCCCAATCAGGAGGCCGGTAATGCGAATCTAGTTGGCTGCGGTATGGGATTCCGGTTACATTTCATGCACGTACTAAGGTAGTTACTCCCATCTATAAATCTAAATCGGCACATAAAGTATATCGTAGAAGATTTAAACGGTCGAGTCATGAACATAACCAAAAAGGGTAGTCATCTTTGTAAGTCGGTGACAGAAAAATTTCGATTTCAAGCGAAGGTGAACGAGCTACGTGATTATCCACACGTACTACGTTTGGAACGTAACCAGCAACAAAAGTGGTTTGCACAAACATAGATTAAGGTGGCCACCTGGGTAGACCGCCGAACGGTGTGCAAAGTTCCAGCAGAAAACTTTTATATTATTATAAAACCGCCCAACGTGTCTGAGTGAGGTCTGCATCTGTGATAAATACTTTTCTCCTTTTCTTCACCCCTCGTTTCCATAAATGAAACTTTACGCGTCTCTACGCGTTTTTTAGTACCTCCATTTCTCTATAAAGCAAACAGGCAGCCGCTTAAAAACCTATTAGGAAGACGGATTAAGACTCCCGCCTACCTAGCGCATTTTTTTTTAGCGTTTGAGGCCGAGAAGCGATAAGAGCGATACTGCCACGCGCATTAAGTGCGCAATCGCCGCTAAGCGCAAGGCTCTGAACTGGCGTGCAGTGTTCTCGTCGCACTGTGAGGCCTATGAGACTTTCATTGGTGATACTGTCTGTAGGGAGGTTAAATGCAGGGCCCTTGAGTAGTTTTGTGTGTATCTGACGCGTATATTCTGAGATACAGCACTTTGAAAAAGCCGATTTTAGCCATTTTTGCGTGCTCTGAAATGGTGTTTCTAATGTGCACGACGCCTTAAACCACTCAACAGGCCTCGTCTGATGTGTGTGTTATTATCGTAGATCAACACATTGGACGCACGTTTAATAGTTTCGTAGGAAAAAAAAAACGAGTATTTCAAAAACTCTGGAACGCATTTCAAGTGTCAGGTAGGCGGGAGCTTTAAGGGGGAAAGAACCTACTCAAGACAGTGATCTCCGAACGTTTTTTGTTAAATACTTGGTACATTCTGTGTTACGCTATGAATGATACCACCCCCTCTCCACATAAACGCCATGTGATCACATCCAACGAGAACTACTCTGCACAGGAGATATTCAAGCACAGGTTACGTAACAACGTAATCCACACTTATGCAATTCGATATTTTCTCTATTAGTATTATCAGCAAAACACATGAGATACAAGATTCTCTACAGTATTCAATTGCCAAGATTTAGATGGAGGGAGGGGG